>PVJX010012918.1:0-48893 GCA_004027295.1 Dolichotis patagonum | reverse complement strand
GATGATGAACATTTTTTCATGTATTTATTTGCCATTCGTATTTCTTCATCTGAGAACTGTGTATTCATTTCAGATGCCCATTTTTGGATTGGGTCTTTGAATTTCGAGGGTCTGATTTTTTTTTTAATTCTTTATAAGTTCTAGACAGAAGTCCTTTGTCTGAGGCGCTGTCCATGAAGATTTTTTCCCAATTTGTGGGTTTTCTTTTCACTCTGCTGGAAACCTCTTCTGACATGCAGAAACTCTTTAGTAAGATGTGGTCCCAGTTATCGATTCTGCGAAGTATTTCCCATGTACTTTGGTTCTTGTTCATGAATTCTCTTCCTACCTGTATATCTTTGAGATTTTTACCTACTTTGTCTTCCAGCAGTTTTAGTGTTTCTGTTTTAATATTTAGATCTTTGACCCATTTAGATTTTAGTTTAGTGTATGGTGATAGACATGGGTCTAGTTTTAGTCTTCTGCATATGTACAGCCAATTTTTCCAGCACCATTTGTTAAAGAGACTGTCATTCTTCCAGCGAGCATGTTTAGCCCCTTTATCAAAGATAAAGTGGTTGAGTGAGGTTGTGGTTGTGGTTATATCTTCCAATCTATTCCACTGATCCTCAGGTCTGTTTCTATTCCAGTACCATACTGACATTATTACTGTAGCTTTGTAGTATAATTTCTAGTCAGGGATTGTGATGCCTTCTGCCTTGCCTTTGTTGCTTAGAATTTCTGTGATATTCTAGGTCTCTTCTTGTTGCAGATGAATTTTAGGAGTGATTTCTCTAGATCTATGAGGTATGTTAATGGTATTTTGATTGTGATTGCATTGAATCTGTATAGTACTTCTGGGAAAATGGCCATTTTCACAATGTTTGTTCTTCCTATTCATGAACAGGGGATGTCTTTTCTGAGGTCCTCTTCGATTTCCTTTTTCAGGGAATTATAATTTTCACTGTATAGCTCTGTTACTTCTTTTGTGAGATTAATTCCTAAGTATTTCATTTTTTTAGATGCTAGTGTAAAGGGTGTAGTTTCTCTTATTGCTCTCTCAGTACTTTTGTTGTTAGTGTTTAGAAATGCTATTGATTTTTGTGTATTGACTTTTTATCCGGCTACCTTGCTGAATTTATTTATTATATCTAGGAGTCTTTCAATAGAGTTTTGGGGGTCTTCTATGTAAAGTATCATGTCATCTGCAAATAATGATAATTTAACTTCATCTTTTCCTATCTTTACTCCTTTTATCTCACTTTCCTGTCTTATTACTCTGGCTACTATTTCCAGTACTATGTTGAATAGCAGTGGTGATAATGGATATCCTTGTCTTGCACCTGATTTTAAGGTAAAGGCTTTCAGTTTTGACCATTTAATATGATGCTGGCTGTTGGTTTGTCATAGATGACCTTTACCATATTGAGATAATGACCTTCTATTCCAGTTCTCTGTAAGGTTCTTATCATGAATGAGTGTTGGACTTTATGGAAAGCTTTTTCTGCATCTATAGAGATGATCATGTGGTTCTTCCTTTTGGCTGTATCGATATGGTGGATTACATTTGTTGTTTTGCATATGTTGAACCATCCCTGCATTCCTGGGATGAATCCTACTTGGTCATGGTGTATAATCTTCTTGATGATTTGCTGCATCCTGTTTGCCAATATTTTATTGAGAGTTTTTGTATGTATGTTCATTAGGGAGATTGGCCGATAGTTCTCTTTTTTAGTTGAGTCTTTCTCTGGTTTTGGTACTAGAGTGATATTTGCTTCCAGGAATGACTTAGGAAGAATTGCTTCCCTTTCAATTTCATTGAAGAGTTTGAGGAGTGTTGGAATTAAGTCTTCTTTATATTTCTTGTAGAATTCTGCAGTGAATCCATGTGGGCCTGGACTCTTCTTTGTAGCCAAGGACATAATTAGTTTCAGTAACAGAAATTCAGTTATTCAGCAGTTTTGCATCTTCTGATCCAGCTTTGTTAATTCATATGTATCTAGGAATCTGTGTATTTCTTCAGAGTTATTGAACCTATGAGGGTAGAGGTTTTCAAAATAGGTGTTGATGATCTTCTGTATTTCCACAGAGTCTGTAGTAATTTCACCTTTTTCATTTCTTATTGCATGAATTTGAGTTTTTTCTTTCCTTTTTTTAATAAGGTTGGCCAGGGGCTTATCCATTTTATTTATTCTTTCAAAGAACCAACTCTTTGATTCATTGATCCTTTGTACTGCTTTCTTAGTCTCTCTTGCATTAATTTCTGCTCTAATCTTTATAATTTCCTCCCTTCTTTTGGCTTTTTGCTTGGCTTGGTCTTCTTTTTCTAGATGTTTGAGTTGTAGCATCAGGTTGTTTATTTGTGTTCGTTCTGTCTTCCTGATGTGGGAACTCAATGCAATAAATTTTCCTCTGAGGACTGCTTTCATTGCATCCCACAAAATCTGGTAAGTTGTGTCTGTATTTTGATTTACTTGTAAATATTGTTTAATTTCTTCTTTAATTTCCTCTGTGACCCACTGATTGCTCAATAGTGTATTATTCAGTTTCCATGTGTTTGTAGGTTTTTTGCAATTTCTTTTATCATTAATTTCTAGTTTCACAGCACTATGATCCGATAACATGCATGGGATAATTTCAATTCTTTTGCATTTACTTAGTTATGTTCTGTGGGCTAGTATATGATCTGTTTTAGAGAATGTCCCATGTACTGCTGAGAAGAAGGTGTATTCTGATGTTGTTGGATGGAACACTCTGTATACATCTATCAAGTCCGTTTGTTCACAGGTGTGATTCAGTTCTGTTATGTCTTTGCTGATTTTCTGTCTAGTTGATTTGTCCCTTTGGGCCAATGATGTGTTAAAGTCTCCTGTTATAATTGTATTATCGCTTATTTGATTTTTCATTTCTGTTAGTGTTTGCTTTATACAGCTGGTTGCTCTGGAATTTGGTGCACATATATTTAAGATTGTTATTTCTTCCTCTTGAAGTTTTCCCCTAACTAGTATGTAGTGACCTTCTTTATCTCTTTGGATCATTCTTGGTTTGAAATTCACATTGTCTGCAAACAGGATTGCCACTCCTGCTTTTTTTGTTTTCCTGTTGCATGAAGTATTGTTTTCCATCTCATGATATCATCTCTTGACTTTCAGTCTATGAGTGTCCTTTTGGGTTAGATGGGTTTGTTGTAGACAGCATATGGTTGGATGTTGTTTCTTGATTCATTCTGCCAGTCTGTTTCTTTTGATTGGTGAGTTGAGGCCATTTACCGTAATGGTTGTATCTGTTATATATTGGTTTATTGTTGACATGTTATCTTTCTGCTGTTGTGTCTTTTGCTTTCCATTCTGTTTAATTGTCTGCCTTGCTTGGTGGTTTTATCCCTGTGTATCTAGAATGTCTTTCAGTATTCTTTGTGGGGTTGGTTTGGTGTTCACAAAGTTCTTCAGCTGTTTTTTGTCATGGAAGTATCTTATTTCTCCATCCATTTTGAAGACACTTTTGCCGGTTATGTCAGTTTGGGTTGGAAGTGTTTTTCCTCTGGGATCTGAAATACTTCACTCCATGCTCTTCTTGATTTCATTGTTTGTGTTGAGAAGTCTGCCGGGATTCTGATAGGTTTTCCTTTATAGGTGATCTCTCTTTTCTCTAACAGTTTTTAGTATTCTGTTCTTATGGTGGATTTCCGGGATGGTGATTATTATGTGTCTGGGTGTAGTTTTATTTTGGTTATGGCTGTTTGGAGTTTTATATGCTTCACTTACCCAAATGTCAGTTTCTCTTCTCATGTTTGGGAAGTTCACTAGATGCGTTCACTATTTCTTTCACTGTTTTTATCAATTCTTTTACCTGGGCAAGTATTTCTGATTTGAATTCCTCCATAGCTTTCCCTAGTTGCATATTTATTTCATTTGATATCATTTCAGACATTTCAGGTGTATGGCTTCTTTTTTCTTCTATGTACATGGCTTCTAAGCTTTCTTGGGGATGGCTGGAGCTTTGAGCCTGCCTTGTGGTCTTTCCTTTTGTCATTTTTCTGTATTTCTTTGCTTTGAGTGGTGTTCCAATGCTTTCTCTGCATGTGTGGTGAATTACCTCTGGCACCCTCAGTTCCTGGAGGGGCAGTGGCTCCCCCACAGTCTCTTGGTTTCCTCACAGGGTCTTAACTCCCCTCTGTGGGCTCCTGGCTCCCTAAGTTGTAAGGTGGATGCTGGGCATGGTCAACCCAGAGCCTGTGGAATCTCAGGCAGGCCAGGCCACCGTACTTTGTCCCAGGCAGGTCTCCAGGAGGTTCCCTGTGGGTGAAGGGTTGGCCTACAGGTCCCAGAGTCAGGCCAAAATGCTGGTTTCTGCAAAGTTCCTGGTCCCAAACAGACCTGGCCGAGATGTCAGTCTCCACAAACTTCCCAATCCAAACAGCACAGGCCACTCTGCGGGTCCGGGAGGTTCCTGGTCCCAAAGAGTCAGGCTGCGATACTGGTCTCTGGTAGATTTCCTGTGGGTGAAGGGTGGGGCTACTAGCCCCAAACAGACCTGGCCAAGATGCTGGTCTCTGGGAAGTTCCCTGGGGATCAAGGGCGGGCCTACCAGTCCCAAACAGTCAGGCAGAGATGCCGGTCTCCGCAAAGTTCCCAATCCAAACAGCCAAGGCCAAGCTGCCGGTCTCCGGGAGGTTCTCTGCAGGTGAAGGGCGGGCCTACCGGTCCCAAACAGACCTGACCAAGATGCTGGTCTCCAGGAGGTTCCCTGCGGGTGAAGGGTGGGCCTACCGGTCCCAGTCAGGCCGAGATGCTGGTCTCTGCAATGTTCCTAATCCAAACAGCGCAGGCCAAGCTGCCAGTCTCCGGGAGGTTCCCTGCAGGTGAAACAAGAGTAGAGATTTTCCAAGGTATTCATGATCTTTTGAATTTCCATGGGATCTGTAGTTTTTCCCTCTTGTTAGTCCTTATTGCATGGATTTGAATTTTTGTTTCCTTTTCTTGATAAGGTTGGCTAAAGGTTTATCAATTTTGTTTATTCTCTCCAAAAAAACATCTCTTTGATTCATTAGTTTTTTTTTTTTTTTTTAGTTTCAATTGTATTAATTTCTGCTCTAATCTTTACAATTTTTTCTAAGAGCTTTGGGTTTGACTTGCTCTTCCTTTTCTAGAAGCTTGAGATGAAGCAATAGGTTATTTATTTGTATTCATTCCATTTTCTTGATGTGACTCTTGATTGCTATGTCTTTCCCTCTTAGGACTGCTTTCATTGCATCCCATAGATTACGGTAGGTTTTATCTGCATTTTCATTGTATTGTTGGTGTTGTTTTATTTTCTTTTAAATTTCATTTGTAACCCACTGATTATTCAGAAGGTTGTTATTTAATTTCCATATATTTATGCAGATTTTGCAGTTTTTTTTCCACTGATTTCCAATTTTAGTGCGCTATTGTCAGATATTATGCATGGGATAATTTTGCTCCCTTTCCATTTAGTTAAGAATGCTTTATGGGTTAATATATGGTCTGTTTTGGAGAATGTCCTATGTGCAGCTGAGAAGAATGTATATTTTGATGTAGTTGGGTGAAACACTCTAAACATCCACTAAGTCCATTCTCTCACAGGCATAATTCAGTTCTGTTATTTCTTTGCTGATTTTTTATCTGGTTGAACTATCTCTTTATGACAGTGGGTTTTAACGTCTCCTATTGCAATTATGTTCTTGTGTATTTGGTTTTTCATGTCCATTAGTATTTGTCTTATATATTTGAGTGCTCCTATATTTGGTGCATATATATTTGTAATTGTTCTCTTGTAGTTTTCCACTTACAAATACGTAGTGGCCTTCTTTATCTGTTTTAATCATTTTAGGTTTGAAGTTCACTGTGTCTGCAAACCAAATAGCTACCCCTGCTTTTTTCTGAGTTCCTGTTGCATGGAATACTGTTTTCCATCCTTTGACTTTTAATATTTGGGTTTCTTTTTGACTCAGATGTGTTTCTTTTATACAGCCTATTGTGGGATCCTGTTTCTTGGTCCATTCTGTCAACCTGTTTCGATAGGTGAATTGGAGATTGTGGTCATTTTTATCTCTGTCAAGCATGGCTTTCAGTACTCTTTCTAGGGTTGGCTTTGTGGACATGAATTTCTTCAGTTGTTCTTTGTCATGGAAGTGTCTTGTTTCTCCATTAAATTTGAAAGACAGTTTTTCTGGGTACATCAGTCTGGGTTGAAAATTATTTTCTTTTAGGGCTTGAAATACCTCACTCCAAGCTCGTCTTAATCTGAAGGTTTGTTTTGAAAAGTCTGCTGTGATTCTAATAGGCTTTCCTTGATAGGTGAGTTGTGTATTTTCTCTAACAGCTTTTAGAATTCTGTTTTTATGCTGTATGTCTGAGATCTTAATTATTATATGTCTGGGTGTATATTTATGTTGAATGTGACTGTTTGACATTCCATATCCCTCACTTATTTGTATGTCAGTCCCCCCCCATATTTGGGAAATTTTCTGCTATTCTGTGAATATTTGACCTATATCATTTGTGATGACTCCTGCATCTTCACTGATGCCTATTATTCTTTTATTGTTTCTCTTGGCATCATCTTGAAGCTGCTTGATTGTCATTTCTTGTTGCTTTGTTGTTTTTATAAGTTCTACAGTTTCCTGATTGCTATCTGCGATCCTGTCCTCAAGGTTTGAATTTATATCCTCAGCTTCATTTAATAGGTTTTGCCAGGTTTCAGTAGAAAGTTTTGGTTTTTGGATATCTCTTTGAATTATTTTCATGGATTCTGCTTATTTTCTATGTTGTTTATTCAAAGTTTCAATCAATTTTCTGTGCTCCTGTATTTTTTGTCTATTTCTTCTCTAGCTATGCTGAGCAACTTGTTTACTAAGGTCGTTATTTTTGTTTTTATGTAAGACATTATTTTAATTTGATTTCCTGTACAGCCTCATTTATTTCTTTCTTTACTTCAATTGCTATCTTTTCAGAGATTTCCAGCGTATGCATTTTAAAGTCCTCTATTTCTCTGTCGCCTGTTCTTGCTCCTGCTCTACTAGATATTTGGGATTATATTTGCTTTTTCATTTTGTCATTTTCACCCTCTGGGCAAATATCTGTTTATTCAATCCCAATAGTCACAACTGTTGGCAGTGTGTCTTCTAGGGGTCTTCTGTGTGGTTAATGTCTGTCCGATTGTTGGGTACATAGTGACTGGAACCTGTCGAGGTCCTCTGTCTGGGTGAGGGACCACCAAGTCTCCCGTGAAACCAGTATGGCCAATCCACTGCAATTCAAGGTTCTCGTAGAGAGAGTGGGAGCCAAACGTTCAGAGCAGTGCTTGGTCAAAGAGATGGCGAGGGTAACCAAGGGCAGCAGGCCGAGCCGAGTGGGTGTGCTGGTCCTCTGGGATGGTGTGTGGAGTAGGGGGACTGTGCAGGGTGCAGGTGCAAAGCGGTGGTCTGATTCAGGCTGGATGTGGCAGTCCTCCTCGTGGCCTGCACGGGGATGGGGGACTGGGAGGGCGGGGGGAGCATACTGGGGCAAAGGGAGAGCACAGTGGCTGAGCAGGGGTGGGTGCTGCAATCCTCTCTTCCTCTTAAGGACACAGCACGGTGAACTATAGCCCGCGTCCTCTGAAGGCTCCACTGCCTCCCAGCAGGGCCCTCTGGTTCCCCTACTTTTACCTGTGGGCCTTTAGGGCACTTACAATCCAAACTGTAGCACAGGAGTGCTGAGATTTATAGAAACAGAAAGTGGGATAGTGCTTGTCAAGGTTGGGAAGCAGGAAGAAGCGGGTAGCCAGAGCTTGTGGGGTATATAGTGTCAGTTCCTCAGAGGAAGCATGTTCTGATGTTTGTCTATATGCTGCCAAAGCAAGCCCTGAAGCACATTCTGGAAATGGCTGTTTATAGTGGTCGCACAACAGTGTACATGTACTTAACACTATGGAACTCTATGGCTAACACGTTGAGTTATGTGTTACTCTTATTTTATTACCATTAATTTTTTTAAAATTTTATTGCACTTTCATTTCATTGTCTTCTTGGAGAATATAAAAAGTAATTGATCAATTTGTTGCTTAAGCTATTTTACAGATGAAGAAATTGAGCTCTTTGTGGTTAAATGACTTGCCCTCATCACAGGACTAGTCACTGGTAGGCTACAGTTTGACCCAGTTATGGGAGGAAGGCAGATGTTTTCTTAACCTGATGATTCCCAGATAAATTCAATTCATTCTTTCAGGATCCAGGAAATAATCACCAAAATATATTCTTCTTTCTGGAATTCTTGAAGGTAGCACTGGGCATGATGGTTAAGGTTACACTATTTTACTGCGTGAGAAAGACCTATCAGATATCAAGTGAATACACAAAGAAGGAAACAGCAGATAGTGAGCAGTGTTCCAAGGATAAAATGCTGTTCAAAATTTGGTAGCGAAAGCCTCTCTGACTAGGAGGCTTCTGCATTGAGACCCCAGTGTGGAGATGGCTTCAGCAATGTGACACAGGGACAGAAATGTTCTTGGCGGGAGCCATAGTAGGTACAAAGGCCCAGGGATGGAAATATCTGTAAAACATTAAAGGAAAGCTAGAACAGGACAGTTTAGCAGGATATAGTGAGAAAGAAAAATGGCAAGAGATGGAGCAGGAGGTTTTAAAATTTTGACTGTGTGAGCCTTAGAATAAGGCATCTAGAGGTTTCCTGAGTATGAATGAAAGCCACTGATTGCTTTCAGATGAGAAGTGGTGATTTTGCTTTTTTAACTTGTACTTGGCTTCTACTTTGTGTCTACCATGTAGATGGTAGGTAGATACCAGAAATGTATCACTGGACACTTGCCCACAAGGAAATTTTAGTCTGCAAGGAGAAAAGAGGAGGTGATGTCTGTAAAATATGGCAGCACCCAACAGTATACACTCTGGAAGTGGAGGTAATGTTTGGAGGAAAAATCCATCATCAAATGAGATGAGGATTCATATTTTATATTTCCCTAGAAATTTTCCTTGCACACCAGTATATTAAAGTCTCAGAACTGTTATAGTGTAAAAACCTGAGTGTTTTGGAAATGGGTCATGGAGATGATTAAGTTTAGCCTGACACATCTATTTGCACCACCAGCAGCTTTCAAATAACACATTTTAATTTCATTTTCAAGCTGTGTTTAAAGCACTGGTTTTAGCCATGCAATAATAGTTTGTATGCTGAGGAGAGATCTCACGTGGGTCAGGGTGTGGGGAATGTAGACATGCAGAGGACATTCTGGGGGAAGGCAGCCTCCGCTGCTTTCTGAGAGGTGAGCAGAGAGGCATCCACACAAAGGAGTAAGGAATGGTATCTGTGGCGAAAGAATGACCTGAGCACAGATGTGGAGACCCAGACATACCTCATCCTGGAAAAACAGGCTTTCAATTTCAAGTAGGAAGATGAAAAGAAACATTTGATTTTGCTTGTTTTGTACTTTTGTGCAAGTATTTGTTTAACACTGACACAGAGCAGATATAATTCTTAGTGCTAGTCTGGATTTTAACAGAACCTGTCAGTTTCTGTTCCACAGGAACGGGCCACATCCTCTGCTGCCAGGCTGCTGCCTGACTTTCAGTCTCCTGTTTACACCTCTCTTTTCTAACTGCCTGCACACAGCGCAGCCCTGTCATGGGAGGGTAGACAGAGCCTGCTCTCTGTACTACCTCCCCTCTGTCGGCCCAGGCTTCCTAGCAGGTGGGTTTCTGCTTGGTACCTAAAGTTCTGTCAGCGTGCTATTTCTGTCTTCCCATTGTTTCCAGATGTTCTCACTCTGCCGCCCCATTTTCCCTTCTATTTTCTTTTGGGCTCATTTTTACATCTGATTTTTACAAGGCAGCATAATTAAAGGATGTCACATTGCCCTGCAAGAGCATATTCTCATGCACAGCAAGACACAAGGGGATGAGAAAGCCTCACATATGCCCCATGGGTCTCCCCACTATACCACTTGGCATCATACGGATTTTACAGAGGTTACCTTTTCTCACTGTTACTAACTGATATATAAAAATAGTCCTTTCTTGTTTAGCACTTACTATGTACCAGACACTATACCAAGGGTTATATATTATTGTTAATTTTCACACTCCTAAAAAGTATGTGCTATTAACTGTCTTTTAAAAATAAGGAGAAGGAGGTGACAAAGTAGTTTGCCCAGTGCCATTCAGCCCATCAGAAAAAAACCATTATTTAAGCTTGTGCTGCAGGTGTAAAGGGCACACATTGGCACATAATGTCACTAAATGTTCTACATGTCAGCATGTATTTTAGGGGGAGTCTATGCTCGCTTCTAAGTGTGTATCGAGATTTACCTGGAACATCTGGAAATAAGGATCCTAGGGCCCCACTTCAAAACGTTTCCTAAGAATCAGTGATGGAGCTTAGGCATTTTTTCAAAAATTGTCTTGGGCTATTATGGTTTATATGCAGATGTCCCCCCAAAGCCTCATTCTCTCATAGGGAAGGCTTTGGAGGGGGGGGGCTGCCTGGACCATTGGTATGTGTCAGTCATCATTGAATTAGTCCACTGATGGGTTTAGAGTTGATTGTGATTTGGGGAACTGAAGCCTGGTGGGAAGAGTTGTCACTGTGGGCCTGGCCTGGAAGGTGGATATCTGTGTGCACCTCTCCTCTGCCTTTGATTGCTCACTACTTCCTTCCTGCCATGCTAGGAGTGATTCTCTTCTGCCATGCTGCCTTGTCTTGGGGCTGGCTGAGATTCTGGACTGAAACTATTACACATTGAGACAAAATAAACCTTGTCTTCTTCAAGGTATGGTTTTTGGGTATTATGTCTCTGTGATGGGAAAGTTACTAAGGCAAGGGTAGTCTAATGCACGGTTCTTCTATGTTAGCATGCATCGGAATCCCATGGAAGGGAATTGCAGGGGCTGACTGCAGAATTCTTGCTTTATAGTTGAGAATGAGAGCTAAGAAGGTGCATTTCTAACATGTTTTCAGGTGATTTTCATGCATCTAGCTGAGCCAGTGAAGGCTACAGTTAAAGAAGGTGAAAAATGAGAGAACAAAGCCCTAATAAGGAGTGAGCATTGAAAGTGAATGTGAACACTTCTCTCCTCTCTTACTCCCTTCCTTTCTCTCTTTCATTCCTCTTTTATCTTTCTTCCCTTCTTTTCTCCCCTTTTTCCTATTCACCTTCCTTCAATCCTCTCCCCCTTCTCCCTGCCTTTTGCCCTTCAGGTTTTATTTACTCTAGCCAGACATTTTAATTCTGAACTCATAAGTATTATTGGTTAGATCTAAAATGTCCCCCAGATGTCTCATGTTGTCAAAAGAGGGCTTTTTTAAGTGATTGGATCATGAAGATTCTGACTTCATCAAGATGATTAACCTATCAATGAGATCATAACTTGATGGCATTCTTGGGGGGTGATGGAAACAGGAGGTGGGGCCCAGTCAGAAGGAGAGGGTCATGGGAATGTGACCTTGGGCACTATGTCTGGTCTCCGGACCCTCCTCTCTGGCTCTTGCCCTTTCACTCTGCTTCCTGGCTGCCATGAAGTGAGCAGCTTTCCTCCAGCACACCCTACCAGCATGATATTTCTGCTTCAGTATAGTCCTAAAAGCCATGGCCATGAACTGAAATATCTGAAACTGCAACTCAAAAGAACTCTTTCTACCTTTAAACTGTTCATGTAAGGTATTCTGTCATAGCAAGGGGGATGTGTTGGAGTGGGATTTGGAATCACACAGCTGGTACCAGTTTCCAGTTTCACTACTTATCAAGGCTCTGAGCTTCAGTCTATCCCACATTTTGGTTTCTTGACTTGTAATGTGGGATTAGTATGAACTTCAATTAGGTAAGAGTTTAAAGTGTGTTATACATGCTTGGATCATGGTTGCCAGCTTGGTACTTAGCACAACTTAAAATGTTTCCTCATATCATGTTTTACTTCTGTTATAACACACAATATGGTAAGAAAAATATTTGTGAAAATGATTAAAGCCATGCATTGTATTAGGCCTTTTTTCATTATCTCATTCATTTGGATTAGATTCCTTTTGCATACTGGATTTGCCATCTTATGAAGGAGAAATAGAGAAGTTAAAAGCATAACCCAAAGTCTTATGTTGGTGCTTATGCATATGTTGGTGTAGACTTGCACCCAAGTGTGCCTAAACACAGCACTGGGGCTCCCTTCATCCTCTCTTACTGCCTAACCAAGGATCCAGGAAGAACCATGTAGGGAAGGAGATTCAGATTGTTTCAAGTTTGATTTTTGTGGCTAGTGAAAAGTGCTCATATTTTTTCCTTGTTTTTCTAGTTCCCTGAGGTTATGAGTTACAGGGATAGGGGATGTTGGGCACTTACTTATCACCTCCTCTATTGACTGAGGAATAACAGAAGTGCTGTTCTTAAATTCCTCAAGTAAGCTGTGGTACTCCATGGGCCAGGATGCACATTTCAAGATGCTCTTTACCTCAGTTTTTAGAAAGGTCATAGTTATAAATGACAGTGTTGAATTTTACCTGAGTCTAGTGTTCCTGGAAAGCAGAAAAGATTGTAAAATACTTCCTACCTTTTCTGTGCCAGAAAGTGACCTACTGCGTAGAATGACATGGGAAGTCTACATGACTTTGCTAAGACTCATGGACACTCCCCATTACTATGATGAGGCCTATCACAGACCCTACAAATCCTTGGGGGCTTTTTGTCTTAAAAATAGTTTACTGAACTACTTACTGTTTCTGGCCAACTAGAACAAAATGTTTATTAACCAAATTTTGGTTAAGATTCTGTCTTTATCCTACATGCTGAGCTTTTGTCCATCCTTGGCCTGACTCAGAGTCAACAGAGCCAGCAGGACCCTGTGTTATGCCAAGTTCTCCAGAGAAACACAAATAATAGGTTATCTATCATCTGTCTCTATCCATCCATCCATTCATCTATCCCTCCACCTACACACACATATTCTTTAAGGTATCAGCTCACATAGCTATTGAGGCTGACAGGTCCTGAAATCTGCAGAGTAAATTAGCAAGCTAAAGACAGAAGAGAGCTGATGATTTAGTCTTAGTCTAAGTGGAAAGGCCTGAGACCAAGAGAGCCAATACTGTAATTCCAGCATGAAGGCAAGCAGGTTCAGATGAGGTCTAGGAAGAGATGTGTTTTGAGTTTATACACCAGAAACGAACTGTGTTCTAGTTTGAAGATCACAGAAATGGAAAGCTTCTGTCTTCCATGGGTTAGGGTCAGCCTTTTGTTCTCCTTAGGCTTTCAGCTGATTGATTGGGTGAGGCCCACCCAAAGTTAGGGAAGATAATCTGCTATACTCATGTGCAGACATGAAAGTTAATCTTGTCAGAAATGCTTTCCCAGAAACACTCTGTAAAATGCTTCACTAAATACCTGGGCATGATGTGGGCAATCAAGTTGACACATAAACCTAATCCCAGTTTTTTCCGGCAAAGAGGTGCAAGATAAAACATACTCTTACCTACTGTCCAGTCATACCTCTCTTTGATCCCATTTGCCGATACCCCATTCTTTATTCCTGTCTATGTTACCTTTCCATTACTGTGACAAAGTACCTGTGATAATGTACAAAGAAGGAAGGTTTATTTTGGATCATAGTTTCAGAGATGATCCCTTACCTCAGTTGCCTTTATTGGGCCTGTGGCAGCACAGAAAATCACTATGGGCACAGATAGTGCTGTGAAGCTACTTAGTTCATGGCCAGGAAGCAAACAGGTAAAAGGAATAGAATCCCAATATTGCTTTTAACACCCAGACCTCTCTCTATGCCTGACTTCAAAAGGTTGTACCCCCTCTCAGGAGTACCATAGACTAGTGACCAAACCTTTAGTGTATGGGCCCTCGGGGAACCTTTAAGATCAATACCATAACATGATTTACAGAAAATAAAAACCCTCTGTCTAACCCTTGAGCTGTTTGCTCATCTTAGTGTATTTTCCCTATTGCAATAATTTTAGCCTCCACTGTGATGGTCCCCCTACTCCTTAGAATAATACTTTGGAATAAAGTATCCTTTCTAAATCCTGGATTTTTTTGTAGTCTGACAGAAATAAGCTCCATGTGCAATACTAAGTGACTGGTCAAATAATATGGCCCATACAAATGAAACAATGTGATTCATTTTCAAAAAGAATAAACTATAATCATTGATCTGGAAGGGATGTCTGAAATACTGTAGTTATAGGGAGACTGTAAGGTTGTATACTTGCATTACCTCATTTATATCAAATTGAATCCAGGTATAGCTTAATATTTTGAAAATATATTCATTAACATTTTCTAATATTCCATTAGTTATCTCTGGGAGAAGGAAGATTAGGGAGAATTCTTTTTTCTCTTCTATCTTTCTGCATTGTTGAATCATCTGTAATAAAATTTTATTATCTTTTTAAACTGAAGAACAGTTGTAGTCATAATAGCTTCATAGCCTCTATTTTTTCTTTAAGGAAGAGAATTATATTGGCACAGCCAGGGCCTGGTGGACTAGCCCCGTGGGTGCCATCCTCGATGGCCTTCCAGCAGTGGGGCAGCCTGACAGACACTCCTCCAGGAAGCAGCTGCAGAAGATGGGCCCACCCCAGCCTCAGGCACTGACCTCTCTGAGACCTGGTTGCTGTCTGCATGTGCAGTTCTCTCTGGGAACCCTTTGCGTGGCCAGGGTGAAAGCACAGGGTGGCTGGTGACAGTGTTGGGCCTTCAGTCAGCTTTCCCTTTTCATTTGTCCAAGGTTTGTTTACTTCGCAGATTCCCAGTTCAAAGAATAAGACTTAAAACATGGTAAGATTAGATTTCCTTTGATTTAGATGCTTGGAGCTTCCATTTCTTATCACTTGAACATTTTCGTCACAATTTATCTGACATCTTCCTGGCCTCAGATGAGCTAGGAAGTGCCATTAAATTACAGCATCATTTTGGGGAATTTTGGCCACAGCATCGTCACAGCAGCATGAGTAAGGACTCTGGGACTCGACTCCAGCGTTTGGCCAATGCCAACCTGGCAAATCCCACATCCCCTCATAGGTGTTGCAAGCACAGAGTCCTTCTTTGCCCAGAGTGAGTCCATCATGTTGGTGGGTGTAAGTGGATATTTTCTGTTTCTTTATGCTATTGCAGAAACCTAAGAAAAGAGAGCTCTGCTTAGCAATTCTAAATTATCGTTCCTCCTCTTTTGAGGCCTCAAGATGGTCTCTTACCATTGGTGTCAACTCTAGATTTGTACATCTGAACTCTTCCGGTGCAGTGCTTATGCTCCTTGTCTGTGTGATTCCTTTGCACTTGCACGAGAGCAGAATTATATACTAGGTTTCTTTAAGATGCCAGGGACAGAGGAGTTCTGGTTCTTGGAAAAAAGTTTAACAATTATAGCCATTTCCTTTTCTTCATAGATTCATTTTTGATTTGTTTCCTAGATTTTGTAATAAAACAGCTATTATCCAGCCTCTCTGTTTTGTGCGTGTGCGGTATGTGCGCACATGCATGCTTTTCTCTAAGGATCTCACAACAAAGACCTAAGTCTTTTGATTATCTCTGTGCTGTTGAGTTTTGCTGGATAAACCTGAATGAAGAGACATATTATTGTCTGTTTTCCTTATTCTGTCCAGTAAGTCTTAGTTGTCAGGACAACGGCACAGAAGGTAGAGGGCTCATTGATAACCACATGAATTCTTTTTTTTTATTTTATTTTATTTAGAAAGAAAAAAAACAACCAAGCAAAACAGAAAAAAAGGGTAGCAACAATACAGAATTCCAAAGGAAAAAAAGAAAAGAACAACAACAACAACAAAAAAAAACACTAAGAAATCACTAGTTGATAAGTTACATACTGTCATCCTGGAAATAGTACCATATGAATTCTTTAAACAAACACTATCAGAGTAAATTCCAGTGTCTGCTTGAATGCTGGATTAAAGAGGAAAAGTTGCAGATGTGTCCTTTAATTTACAAACTTTTTCCCTTTAATAATCAGTTGTAGTTGTGGTCGCTTGTAGTTTTGTGAAAATGCCGAGTTAAGGCATTGCGTTTGTTGGACAGTACATCATGCAGTATATTAAGTATGAGTTTTGTGTCTTTTCCTCTGAGCTCCCAGAAATCAGTAAAGCACTATGGTCATCCATGGCCTCTCAGTGGCACGTACAGAGGAGGTCCCCAGTACATGTTGTAGTGATGAATGATCTCCAGTCTTCATAAGGCTCCTAACAGATGGATTTTATTATGTAAATCTGCAAAGAAATTGAATTAAGAAGATTTAAGTGACTTTTCCCAATGTCCTTAAAGATTGGCAGGGGTAAGTGTACAAAATTAGAGCCAGATCACCCTGACTGTGAAATCATATTGTTTGTGATAACACACTACCTCACTGTCAAAAACGTGAGGAGAAGACATTAAAAATAGAACATTGCTAACATGAAGGGTTTACTTTTCAAAAAAATAGTGGAAAACCTTTTCAAAAGTAATATAATTGAATAAAAAGAAATAATATATAATTTAGAGTTTATTGAGAATAAGCAATTAATCCTGCCCTTCAGGGATAAATTTGTATCTAGCTTATTTGTACATGAAACTATGAGACTAACTTTCTGTAGAAGTAAGGTATCTGGTTGGGAAGTCAAAAATCTGGTCAGTTACCTGGATCATGTTTGGTCTACATGAGAGAAAAGTCCCAGATGTCTTCCTGTCACTAGATGTTTGGGTTTGTGTGGTCAATACCAGACCCACTTGCTGGCTTTTCACATGAGAGTCACTGTTTGACATCCTGTAGATCTGTCCATCCTTAGGAGGCTGTTATCATTTTGTCAACTAGCAGTATGGGAACAGGAGACTAGACTAGAGACTGATGGTGGTCCCTGAGAGTATTCATTGGGATATGATGGAATAACTAAGTTTAGAACTGTAGATAGTATAAAAGAGTGTTTTTTTAAATTTTGAGATTACCTTTTGTCTTGTTCATGGCACAACACATTCTGTCAAATGACTCTAAAGCTGGGTTTTTTTTTTTTTTTCATGAATCAGTGGTACAAAACAAAAAATTGAGAAACTAATGTCAGTCCCTGGCTTCTTTATGTGATCTTTTTTAAAACTAGATTTTGAAAAAACAAAATGATGGAATCTACTACGTCAATCCTTTTAATAGTATCTTAAACATAATGACAGCTGAAGTATTTTCATGTATTTTCCAAGTTTTCTTTTCCCCCAAAATGAATGAACTCTTTATAGAAAAGCTATTTCTCTGGATCTTAAGGGCATTGCTCATAACATTCATATGTTTTGCTGACAAAACAATAATTTTCTCTCCTGAAACCAACATTTGGTCCTTAAAATAACTCTAAAAAGAATATCATCTCTGAAGGCATGTCCAGAGATATGACCATAGGGAGACACTTTCTGTGCTGGGAAACTGAATTCCATTGCTCACTATTTTAACAACTTTTACAGTTTCTGTAGCTTTCTCATGACCTCAGAAGTATATATCTTTACATGTTGTGACATCATGGATCTCTCTTCAAGTTTTAGAAATTTAGCCAGCATGAACCTAGGAAGCTTTGTAGGCCAGTGACGTCCAATATACCAGGCACAGGGAGTCATAATAACACCCATAGTTGAACATTTGCCATGTGGCAGACACCTTGCTAAAGTGTTTTATTTGCATTATTTTCCTTGATTATCATAACTACTCTGAGGAATAAACAGCATAATTCTAGCTTTTCACAGTTGAGGAAATTGTCGCAGAGATTCCTGTGACTAAGCTCATAAGCCCTGATTTACTGCCTCTGTTCAATCCCGTATATCCCAACTTCAACTCCCATGCGTTTTCTTGCCTTGCCTGCATCTGGTGATGCATCATCTGCAGAGATAGTCCTGCCCTCAAGGCAACTATCATTGGGATAGGAAGAGTTAGGCTTAAGGGAACAGGCCATATGTAGAACAGGATGATGTAATTCCAAATCCCATGCTTTGGGATTTATAGGGGCAAGAGCTATTAATTATGATCTACCTAGGGAAGGTTTTTTGGATGTGGCCTTAGGCTAGGTAGGAACAAAATAGGGCATCTGCAATTATCTAGAGAATTGGGCCACTGTGGGTGCCAAAGTGAATGATTTTAAGCTAAAAAGACTGTACTTTATGCTCTGAATAGTTCAGAATTGGCTACCCACAGCACTGGAATCTGTTAAATTTTTGCCAACTCTTCTGTACTCCATTTGACTTGTGGCCTTGGCTTAGATGAGCTTCCTGCCACATGTGAGGGAGGCTGCAGAATTGCACTGCCACAGCAGAGAGTGCTGGAGGAAGAGTTAGGAGACCTGGTTTATGACTCTGCTTCTGTGGCTGCTTGGCCCCAGGAGAGCACCTCCTTCTTTGGGCTCATTTTTCCATACTGAAATAGAAGTATACTGAATTTGATGGCTTCCAAGGGCCAAAGTTCAGTTTCTCTGTTTTTGGAACTGAGAAAAAGGAATGAGAAGATAGAAGAAGAAAAAGAAGCAGCAGCAACTAGAAGATTTAGATTTCTGGAATTTCATGGTTTATGGGACTCTGTCCTTGGATGTAGCCTAGCAGAGGAGCTGCCTGCACATGAGGCTGCCTTGCCTTGTCCCACCGCACCCTTTCCTCACTCCCCCCCAACCCTCTCCTCTTTCTTCTGTTCCGTTTACCTTCCCTTTCCTCTCTCCTCTACTGCCCTTCCCTTCTCTCATTTCTTGTATTCCTTCCTTCCTTTTTGAGACAGATTAGGCAGCTCAGACCTCAAACTTGCTATGTATCTAGTCTGTCCTGGAATTTGTGATGCTCCTACCTCATCTTCTTGAGTGCTGGGATTGTAGGCTTGCACCACCATCCTGGTTACCTTCCTTTTCTATCCAGGGCAGTCCAGGTCTACCCCTCCAGTCCTCGTGATATGATGGGAAGATCCCAGATTCCAAAGTGACAGACATTGGGTTGAAATCCTTACCAGGCTCTTATTACCTAGGTGACTTTGAACAAATTAGGTTACTTGTAACGTTTCTATACCTATAACATAATAGAATCCAGTACCATAGACTCTCATTGTTAGAATCTGATTCTTTCACTGTAGAATCTAATTCTTAGACCATATGTTTGTTACTAGCACTGAAGATGTTAGCACCTGAACCCAGAGCAGTGACTGGAGACCAATAGGTCTTAGTAAGTGGGCTCTATTACTGCTATGATATTTACTTGGTTAAAATACGTCATATATACCACTCTTCTGTGCACCTGCAGTAGTTGCTAGTAGCATTTTTGTGTACTGCTTGAATCAGCCTTGTCCAGGTTGGGAGAACTAAGGAACCTCTGTCCTACTGGAAGATGGTACCCACGTGTGTTGCTACCACTGCATTTGTTCTTCCTAGGGAGAGGCTTGAGCCTGCTGGTCAACCATTTTCTAAGCACATGTGTTGGCCTTGATACATTCCATTGTACCTGAGTTAGAAAGATGAGAATATATTACTGATGGGATTATATAAGGAAATATGTTACTTGTCTCTTATCACAAGTTAAACTTAATAATCTCTTCTCCTTACTCTCTCAATAGAAGTGGAACATCCTATGTGAGTAAGTATGTGGGCATATGTTTAATTTTCCTATGTAAGTTGATTCATCTGTTCCTCATTGTCTTTTAAAGCTATAAATCTGTTAAGTGAACCTTATAGTGTTGTAGGTGTGATTGGGTGTTGAGAATAAGAAGGCAATGGATACAGAGATAAATAGTCTTCAAGATAGTCTTTCTAGTGGGGAGTAGATAGACATATGGGATAAAAATAATACAAAGATTATTTTAAAGTAGTTTCAAAATAGTTTGCTTATTTATTAAACACCTACTATAGGTCAAAATATAAGATCAAACTCTTAAAAATAAGTAAAGCACAGCCTAACTACGTAGGAGCTTATAAGCCAACAGATTTGTTGGGTAGCACTGGAGTCCATGAGAAAGTGAGGGCAGGGACCTTATGTCTCTTGATCCTTACTGTATTTTTAGCACTGGGATAATGTTTCGCACATAGTAAGTACACAGTGCATATTTCTACAATTAGTAATGCCTGTATCATAAAGTTTTATATTAAATAGGTGTAATATAAAATAGAATTTAATTCTCATTTAGAATGAGATTATTTTTAGGAGCTGAATGAGGGAAAATGGGCTGATTACGGTTTCAAAAGATGTCTTTCAACAGGTGGCAGAACAGCTCAAGTTCCTTAGTTCCTCATTGAATTCCTCATTCAGTTCTCTGTTTTGTGACTTGTTCTGGAAATGTGTAACTCCAGTTCAGAAGCCGGAATTTCTGTACAGTTTTTCAGTTAGTATTTTATCAGTTGTTGCCTCCCAATTTAGGAGACTACCAGAGTCACACGACCTTGCTAAGTGATCTGGAGTTTATGTACAGAAATTTGGGTGCTGGATATGGGCCAAGCCTAATTCTGTTAGTTCTTTCAAAATTATTATCAGAGGCCACATCTATTGGCAGCCATATGCACACAGATGCCATTATGTTTCATTTTTTGAGGGTTCATGCTTCATATAACTTTGGATCCCCACCAGAGTTAGGAAAGGTCTTAACAGTCTCCAAAACTAAGCATGTCTTATGCCTGTGTGAGGTACCAGATTTATATCTGCCACTACATACTTTTAAAATAACTCAACCAAGAGTTGTAAGCTCTTCAGTTGTATGTTTCCCTTCCCTAAACCGGATTGCATGTCAGTTCAGTCTGCAAAGACACCACCCTTTCTGTTAGTAGAGAGAGCACCACTAAGCTCTGTCTCAGCCAGTCTGGTTGACCTGTTGACCTTGGCAAAGCTAAACTGCCCTGCCCACCCCCCAGTGCCAAGCATGCTGGCCACCCCCAGACCTCTCTCTGACATTCCTGTGGGGCTGAGGCTAATTCTTTCCCCGGATTTCACCTCCCTGTAGGAATACAGAGGGGCACAGAATCCACCACTGAACTCAAGACCCCATCCCCCTTCCTGGAGAGGATAACCATTCTGTTGACCATTATAATGCATTTTCTGTCTCCCAGCAATCCATATAGTCATTAATTTCTGCTGCTGACATCAGGAAAGAGGATTATGTGTATGTCTGAAACTGTTCCCAAAGTGCTCATTAGTCATAGATAATTGAAAAACTGGTAGAGGAAGATTTGGTGTAATAGGAGCTTCTGCCTTTGCAAAAGGACTGCAGCCACCAGCTAATTGCAGACTTGAGTTTCTTGACCACTCAGACCAAGAATCTGTCCATCCACATGGGAAGTCGGCGAGCCTCAGAGCTCTAGGATAATCGCTTTGCTGACATCCCAAGGTGAGGCTGTATGCACAGGCTGGAGTCCAGTGGATCCACAACATAGGTGAATTGCCCTTGGGTCTCTTTCCTGCCTTTAGACCAAGGAGCAGGTTTTGGAAAATATGTACCATGTTCTCCTTAGATATTTGATTTTTATTCCATCTTAAGCAAGGCTAATCACAAAAGAAACGCATGGTTGTTGTATACAGCTGCAGAAATACTAGAGAAGAATACCCTGCACTGGAGCCCAAGCCTTGAACTATCTTCTGAGTATTTTTCTAGAATTTTCCTAGAAGTATATGTCTTTACATTTAGTGCAACCTTTAAAAATTTTAAGCATGATCATACTCTGAATATTACTCTACATCTTGCCATTTTCTTTCTTTCTTTCTTTCTTTCTTTCTTTCTTTCTTTTTTTTGGGGGGGGTGCTGGGGATTGAACTCACGACCTTGCATTTGCCAAGCAGGCACTTATACCACTGAGCTAAACCCCAGACCCCCATTTTCCCTTATATGGGACTTCTTGCACATCCATAATTTAATTCAACCTCATTCATTTTAATGGATATGTGGAAGGTGATTAGAGTGTCATATTAGATTTCCCTCTCTGATCAGAATTGAGAGGGGAACACCTTTGAAAATATTATACAAGGATGTACATTCAGAGGGAACTAATTAGAAATTATAGGTTAGTAAAAAGCAATACACCCCTCAAACTCTCCTACCCCACTGAAAACCTCTGTTCTGTATGTTTGCAGGAATCTAGTTTTACAGTAGTCCCTCTACCTCCATTGTTACTGTTAAGATGCAGTCATAACATGATATTTGGCAGCAGTGTACATTTTTAAGTTGGTTCATGTTTTAAGGATAGAAACTATTTCCCATTCCAGCTTTTTTTACACTGCAGGTTGATCTACCAACAGAATGCTCAGGACTTCCTGCCAGTAGGTCCTCTTTGCCTTGCTGTTCCTGCTGTTCTGTCTTTCTTATCCAGGAGCCCTGGTTCCTGTCCCTGTCCTGTTCCATCTTGCTGACAGACTGGAAGCCGTGACCTGTGCCCTTGGGGCTCCTGCAGTGAACCTGCTGCATTCTATGACATCCATTCCCCTGAGCATCCAAGCCCTGAAATAGCAGTCCCTGTCTGCCTTTCCTGTGCAGGCTCAGGTGTTAACCTTAGCTTGAAGATTTCATTCCTCGTCTTGGGCCAACCTAACAGATCCTTCCTCAGTTTCTCGAAACACTGCACATTCCATCTTCCAGCACTTTGTATGTGGTCCAGAGGGTCTTGGTTTTCCACTGGTATAGTCCAAGGCATCAGTGTGAGCTTTTTGAGTTTGGAGATGCCTCTTTTTCTTGTATCCCAGGACTTAGATCTTGGCACAGGATAGATGGAAATCTACATGAAATTCTGTTGAAATGCTTGCTAATTGCATTAGCTCTGTGAAGGCAAGAGGAGAGTGCAATGCTAAGGTAATGATGTCTTGATTTGTTCTCAGAAAAGGGATACTGTGGTTTATATTATTTATGGTGAAAGAAAAGTGAAAGGAGAATTATGCTGAGAAAAGTTGTGAAGTCGCTTCTGACAGCTTGCATTCCCTCAGTGGCTGAAGGGATAATTTTGCAGAGGCTCTCATCAGTTTCTACCATCTTTTTTTATGTTGAGCCTTTTCCTTTTGGTGTCTAGATAAACAGAGCTCCTTATTTGAAGTAATGATGAGTCCGGAGTGCTGTGGTTCCAGTTGAAAGGAGGTTCATTAATCTCTGTGTAAATTTGTGTTCATTCCTAGAACACTGGACCTAGAAGACTGGTTCACAGCCCTGACTGGGTTCTCTGAGAAACAGAAGCCTCAGCTGAGTTGGGGATATGAGACATTTATTAGGATGTTCATCTGTGAAAGGTGGTGGTGGGGTGGGAATGGGAGAGGAGGAAGCTGAATGACATTGCAGTGCTACCACACCATGGCTAAAAACCCAGCAGTGTGCTAGAGGTGCCTATCTACCCAGCAAGGGTCTCCCCTCTGTTGCTACTGCAGGATTTGAACGAGCTGGCCACTGGTGGCTGTGTGTGACTCCAGTTTCTTACAGCAGCAAGTCCTTCCATAGTGGAGAAATTCTGGCCATAGCATCTTCCTCTCCACCATGCTCCCTGTGTCCAAGCTATAGCGCTGACCTGTGATTTCTTGGTCGTTAATCCTTCTGGCTATTCCTTCAAGCCAGTTATCCTTACTTTTTCTGTTGGTAATGACACCTTCAGAACTGTCTTCCTTATCCCTGGCCTATGCACTCCTAAAACACCGAGAAAAAGCTTCTGAAAAATGCAAACCCAGTCTCTTTTCTCCCCACATAACACTTTGTTTCACTTCATTTTCTCCCCGCATAATACTTCATTGCTCTTGGACACCTGCAGTACGAATCACAAAGCCTGCCTCTGCATCACCCTGTGCTCTCCCATGCTCAAGCCCTGCTCCTTCCCAGCCCTGCCTGGATGCCAGCTTACCCTGGCATTGGCAGTGCTTTCAGGGGCCCTCCTCTCTTCATGTTCTTTCCTCAAGATGCTTCCTCTGTAAGGAAGCTCCCAGTAGTCTGACAGTGTGTGTTGTGACCCTGGCTTATCTGCCTACTTACCTGGGACTCTACAACTCTGTGGATGGAGCCTCCTACCCTGAGCACAGGCATGGAATAGGATCAAGCTCACTTACCAGTTGCAGTTGATGCCTGAAATACTACAGAGAAGAGTGCTCTGCCACTGGTCCCCATTCTGCACTAGGCCTTTCCTACAATTACCTCTTTTAAGTCTGGCACTAATAGAAGAAAGTGAAACATAGTTTCACTGTCATAGAAGGTGGAACATAGTTTCCATTTTAACTTTCCTATGAAAATTAACCTTTTAAAAATTCTGAATTTAATGAATGAGGATTCCAAATGGTGCTACTTTTTAAACACACACAACTCTTGTTCTAAAACTACTCTTCATTCCTTTGTTCATTCAAAACACCACTGAGTAAATGCCCTGCTCCAAATATATGGTGTCTTTGGGTATCATTTTCCTCTTTTAAAGTTTTAATTCAATTTTTAATTTTTATTAGTACTTATTTGCAGGGCACAGTTATTGCATTCCTTGTGGGGACCAGTACATGTATGTAACACACATCAATTCATTTTTACCAATTCTTTTCTACCTGCTCCTTCTCTCCATCTCTTGGTCCTTTTTCCATTTCTAGAAGATCTGTTTTACTTTCTTCTATTTTCTGTCTTTTATTTTGCTCTTTAATTATATTTTGGGTTTCTCAAATACAAGAAACCACGGAATACTAAGGTTGTGTGTCTGAATTATTTCACTTAAAATTATGGCTTCAAGTGCATGCATTTTTCTACAAATGATTTGTTTTTCCTTCTTTATGATAGTCATACTCCATTGTGTATAAACACTACCTTTTCTTTATCCATTCTTCTATTAATAGACATATAGGGTATTTCAAGATTTAGATATTATGAATTATGCTGCTGTAAACATGGGTGTGCATGTACTACTGTGATATTCTGTCTTTTACTCTTTCAGGAATATACCTAGAAAGGGAATAGATGGGTTGATTGGCATTTCTGGTTTTAGTTTTAGGAGGAATCTCCACAGTGATTACTACTATTCTGGGATATATTAGTTTACCTTCCCACCAATGATATAGAAGGATTGCTTTTTCCTGAAGCCTTGCCATCCTTTGTTACTTGATTTCTTGATGATAACTATTTTTCTAGAGTAAGATGGAATGCCACTGTTGCTTTAATTTGCATTTCTCTTGTGGCGAGAAATGTTAAACATCTTTTCATGTATTTATTGGCAATTTGTACTTTTTCTCTGAAAAATATGTATTCATTTCAATTGTCCATTTTTTGATTGGATTTTTTTGGCTAGTCTAATTTTTTTTCTTTGTATGTTCTTAATTTTAGTGTTCTGTCCAAAGGAACAGATAGAAAATTTTTGTTCTTCATCTATAGATTGTCTCTTTGCTCTGTTGTTTCCTTTGCTATACAGTAGTTTTTAATTTGATATGATATGATATATCATTTGTTGATTCATGATGTCATTTATTGGGCAAAGGGAGTTCTGTTCAAAAAGTTATGTACTTATGACTTCAAGACTTTTACCCATTTTATCTTCTAGCAGGCTGTTTCTGTTTTCATATTTAGATCTTTGATCCATCATTATTTTAGTGTAGTACATGATGACAGATGTAGGTCGGCATTCAGTCTTCTGCATGTGGATAGCCAGTTTCCCCACACCATTTATTATTGGATTTTTTAAAATTTTATTTTAAAGAGAATAAAACAAAAGAGAACAGAACAAAGCAAATCAGAACAGAACAATGCAAGCAACACAGCACTTCATGACAAGACAGCCAGATATCAACAGTAGCTACTGTAATGTCTCTTTTCTTTGAAATAGTTGGGCACACCTTCACACACAATAGTATCAAACATAATAAAATAGTATAAAACCATTTCAAGAGAATGAAAGTATTACAGGACATTCAAAACCAAATAACCAATAATGAATAATGGCTACTATAATATCTCATTTTCCTTAAAAAATTTGTTTATACTATCACACATATTAAAATCCAATAAGGCACAATATGGTAGAACCAATGGCAACAGAAGAACAAAAGAATGGAAGGACTTCAAAGCAAGATGATATTAAATCAGCAATGACTGCCATAATGGCTTGTTTTCTTCAAAGTAACTGTTTATACCATCACACATAAGAAAAACAAACAACACAAAATAAAACCATTCCAACCAATGAATGAAAATATTATGACTTCAAAGCAATATAATGGGGAACCATGATTACCATAAAATCTTATGTACTCTTACCATTTCTTACACTAGGGAGACTATACGGTATTTATACATGTGAGTTTGATTTATTTCACTTATGAGTATGGTCTCAAGTTGTGTCCATTAATTTATAAATATCTCAATGTGATCATTCTTTATAGCTGAATAGTACTCCATTGTATAAAAATATCAGATCTTTTTTATCCATTCCTCAGTTGATGGGCATTTAGGTTGTTTCCAAGATCTGGATATTACAAATTGTGCTGCTAAAAACATGGGTGCACATATATCACTGTGGTGTGATGTTTTCAGTTCTTCTGGGAATATGCCTAGAAGTGGAATAGCTGGGTCAAACGGGACTTCCAAGCCCAGCTTTTTGAGGAATCTCCAGACTGACCTCCACAGTGGTTGCACCAGTCTACACTCCCACCAACAGTGTAGAAGAATTCCTTTTTCCCCAGAGCCTCTCCAGCATTTGTTGTTGATAGTTTTCTTTATCCTGGCCATTCCTTCGGGAGTGAGATGGAATTTCAACATGGATTTAATTTGAATTTCCCTAATGACTAATGATGATGAACATTTTTTCATGTATTTATTTGCCATTCATATTTCTTCATCTGAGCACTGTGTGTTCATTTCAGATGCCCATTTTTGGATTGAGTCTTTGAATTTTGAGGGTCTGATTTTTTTTTTAATTCTTTATATGTTTTAGACAGAAGTCCTTTGTCTGAGGGACAGTCCATTAATATTTTTTCCCCAATTGTGGGTTTTCTTTTCACTATGCTGGAAATTTCTTTGAACATGCAAAAACTCTTTAATAATAGGTGATCCCAGTTATTGATTCTGGGAAGTATTTCCCATGCAGTTTGATTCTTGTTCATGAATTCTCTACCTAGCCCTATGTTTTCAAGATTTTTACCTACTTTGCCTTCCAACAGATTTAGTGTTTCTGTTTTAATATGTAGATCTTTGATCCATTTAGATTTTAGTTTAGTAATAGGCATGGGTTTACCTTCCAGCAAGCATGTTTGGCCCCTTTATCAAAGATAAGGTGGTTGAGTGAGTTTGTGGTTGTGGTTGTATCTTCCAATCTATTCCATTGAGCTTCAGGTCTGTTTTTGTTTCAGTACCATGTTCATTTTATTACAGTAGCTTTGTAGTATAATTTCAAGTCAGGGATTGTGATGTGCTCCTGCCTTGCCTTTGCTGCTTAGAATTGCCTTTGCTATTCTAGGTCTCTTCTGGTTCCAGATCAACTTTAGGAGTGATTTCTAGATCTATGAGGTATGTTAGTGGTATTTTGATTGAGATTGCATTGAATCTGTATAGTAATTTTGGGATAATGGCCATTTTCACAATATTTATTCTTCCTATCCATGAACAAGGGATGTCTTTCCATTTTCTGAGGTCCTCTTCAATTTCTTTTTCAGGATATTATAATTTTCTCTATATAGCTCTTTTACTTCTTTCGTGAGATTAATTCCTAAGTATTTCATTTTTTTGGATGCTAGTGTGAAGGGTGTGGCTTTTCCTATTTCTCTCTCAGTATTTTTGTTGTTAGTGTATAGGAATGCTATTGATTGTTGACTTTGTACCCAGCTGCATTACTAAATTTAGTTATTATATCTAGGAGTCTTTCAATGGAGTTCTGGGGGTCTTCTATGTAAAGTATCATGTCATCTGCAAATAATGATAATTTAACTTCTTCATTTCCCATCCTCACTCCTTTATTTCTCTCTCTTGTCTAATTGCTGTGGCTAGTATTTCTAGTACTATGTTGAATACAAGTGGTGATAATGGGCACCCTTTTCTTGTTCCTGATTGTAGGGTAAAGGCTTTCAGTTTTTGGCTGTTTAATATGATTCTGACTGTTGGTTTTTCATAGATGGCTTTTATCATATTGAGGTAAAGACCATCTATTCCAATTCTCTGTAAGGTTTTATCATGAATAAGTGTTGGACCTTATCAAAAGCTTTTTCTGCATCTATAGAAATGATCATGTGATTCTTATTTTTGGCTCTATTGATATGGTGGATTACATTTATTGATTTACGTATGTTGAACCATCACTACATTCCTGGGATAAATCCTACTTGGTCATGGTAAATAATCTTTTGATGATTGGCTGCATTCTCTTTGCCAAAATTTTAGTGAGAATTTTTTGCATCTATGTTCATTATGGAGATTGGCCTGTAGTTCTCTTTTAGTTGGGTCTTTCTCAGGTTTTTGTACTAGAGTAATATTTCCTTCCAGGAGTGACTTAGGAAGAATTGCTTCCCTTTTGATTTCATTTAATAGGTTGAGGAGAGTCAGCATTAAGTCTTCTTTGAATTTCTTATAGAATTCCACAGTCAATCCATCTGGGCCTGGGCTCTTCTTTGTTGGTAAGGATTTAATTACATTTTCAATTTAATTAATAGAAATTGGGTTATTCAGCAGTTTTACATCTTCTTGACCCTGCTTTGGTAGTTCATGTTTCTAGAAATCTGTCCGTTTCTTCTGCGTTATCGAACCTACGAGAGTAGAGTTTTTCAAAATACGTATTGATGATCTTCTGTATTTCCACAGAGTTTGTAGTGATTTCTCCCTTTAACATTCCTTATTGCATGAGTTTGAGTTTTTTCTTTCCTTTTTTTAACAAGGTTGGCTAGAGACCTGTCAATTTTATTTATTCTTTCAAAGAACCAACTCTTTGATGCTTTGATTCTTTGTATTGTATTCTTAGTCTCTATTGCATTGATTTCTGCTCTGATCTTTATAATTTCCTTGCTTCTTTTGGCTTTAGGCTTGACTTGCTTTTCTTTCTAGATGTTTGAGGTGTAGCATCAGGTTGTTTATTTGTGTATGCATGTTTTCCTGATGAGGGAATTCACTGCAATAAATTTTCCTCTGAGGACTGCTTTCATTGCATCCCAGAGATTCTGGTAAGTTGTATTTGTATTTTCGTTTGCTTGTAGATATTGTTTAATTTCTTCTTTAATTTCCTCTGTGACCCACTGATTGCTCAGGAGTATATTATTCAATTTCCATGTGTTTGTGAGGTTTTTGCAGTTTGTTTTATCATTAGTTTCTAGTTTTATGGTCCTATTATCCAATAACATGCATGGGATAATTTCAATTCTTTTGCATTTACTTAAGTATATTCTGTGGGCTATTATATGGTCTATGTTAGAGAATGTTCCATGTGCTGCTGAGAAGAATGTGTTTAGTGATGTTTTTGGATCGAACACTCTATATACATCTATCAAGTCCATTTGTTCACAGGTGTGATTCAGTTCTGTTATTTCTTTGCTAATTTTCTGTCTGGTTGATTTTCCCTTTGTGTCAATGGTATGTTAAGGTCTCCTGTTATAATTGTGTTATTGCTTATTTGATTTTTCATTTCTGTCAATACTTGTTTTGTATAACTGGGTGCTCCTGAATTTGGTGCATACATATTTAAGATTATTATCTCTTCCTCTTGAAGTTTTCCCCTAACTAGTATGTAGTGGCCTTCTTTATCTCTCTGGATCATTCTTGGTTCAACATTCACATTGTCTGCAAACAGAATAACTACCCTTGCTTTTTTTGGGTGGTTCCTGTTGCATAAAGTATTATTTTCCATCCTTTGACTTTCAGTCTATGAGTTTCCTTTTGGGTTAGATGAGTTTCTTGTAGACAGCATATGGGTGGATGTTGTTTCTTGATCCATTCTTACAGGCTGTTTCTTTTAATTGGTGAATTGAGACCATTTACATTAATGATTATATCTGATATATATTGTTTATTTTTGACATATTGTCTTTCTGATGTTGCTTCTTTATCTTTCCACTCTGTTTAATTGTCTGCCTTGCTCAGTGGTTTTTTCCCTATGTCTGTCTAGAATGTCTCTCAGTATTCTTTACAGGCTTGGTTTGGTGGTCATGAAGTTCTTCAGTTGTTCTTTTTCGTGGAAGTATCTTATTTCTCCATCCATTTTGAAGGACAGTTTTGCAGGATACATTAGTCTGGGTTGTAAGTCATTTTCCTTTAGGATCTGAAATACTTCACTCCATGCTCTTCTTGATTTCATTGTTTGTGTTGAGAAGTCTGCTGTGATTCTGATAGGTTTTCCTTTATAGGTGATCTGTCTCTTCTCTCTAACAGCTTTTAATATTCTGTTCTTATGTTGGATTTCTAGGATGTTTATTATTATATGTCTGGGTTTAGTTTTATTTTGGTTATGGTTGTTTGGAATTATATATGCTTCACTGATCGGTGTGTCAGTTTCCATTCTCATATTTGGGAAATTTTCAGCTATTACTTCTGTAAATAGCCTTTTGATATCTTTTGTGTTGTTCCTTTGTTTTTCATTTATTCCTATGAATCTTACATTGTTTTTGTTTGCATCATCTTACAGCTGTTGAACTGTTGTTTCCTGATTCTTTATTATTTTTAGAAGATCTTTCCTTTCCTGTTCACTAGCTGCAATCTTGTGTCCGAGGTCTGAAATTCTATCTTCACTTTCATTGAGGCAGTTTTGCCAACTTACGATGGAATTTTTGATTTCCTGTATATTTCTTTGAATCTGCTTCATGCATTCTGCTTGTTTCTTATAGTGTTCATTCAGAGTTTCCATCTTTTTGCATTGCTCCTCTAGTTTTTTAACTATGTCTTCTTCAGTTTTGTTCAGCATTTCTTTCATTACATTTATCATTTCTTCTTTTACCTGGGAGATTATTTCTGATTTGAGTTCTTTTAAGGCTTCCCAGAGTTGTTTATTTTAGTTGATATCATTTCAGGCATTTCAGATGTATGGCTTATATTTTCTTTTATATACATGTCTCCAGGCTTGGTTAGGATGGGCTGGAGGTTTGAGATTGCATTTTGGTGTTTTGTTTTGTCATTTTCCTATATTTCCGGGTTTTGAGTGATGTTCCTAAGCTTCCTGTGGGCGTGCTGGAAATGACCTCGGTGTCCACAGCTCTGCTGGCCTGATTGAAGGTCACTGAGCGTGGCCCATTGAGGCTGGCTGGGCCCTCCCATGGGTCTTGTTGTGGTCTAGGATGCTGCCAGTGTCCTAACCACTAGTAGCAATGGTCCAAAGTTCTCCCAGAGAGCAAGGGCACTGGAACTCACCTTGGGAGCCCTTATCTCCAAGGTTCAATGAAAGTGGCTACGTGTGGCCCAGTCAGGCTTGCAGGACCTCCTGTGCCTCCCATGGTGTTTCAGGAAGCTGGGCAGGGTCCTAACGGTTTGGAGCCATAGTCCAAAGCCCTCCCTAAGTGAGTGCAAGGGTGTTCAGAATCACCTCAGGTACCCTCAACTGCAGGGGCTCAAGGGAGGTGGCTAGGCGTGGCCTATTCAGGCCTGTGGGATCAGGCCTGTGCCTCCTAAAGTTGTTCAGAAAGCTGGCTGGGGTCCTAGCTGCTGGAGGCAATGGTCCTGAGCTCTCCCTGTGCAAGTGCAAGCATTCTAGAGCTCACCTTGCATGCCATCAGTTCCAGGGCTCAATGGAGGTGGCTAGGCATGGCCTAGTCGGGCCTGTGGTATCTCTTGTGCCTCCTTTTCGCTTTCTTTCCATCCAGGTTACAATCCTGTTTGTTGGTGCTAGATTCTAGAATCCTAAAATCTTGGGCCTCAAAAGATTTTTATATATGTAGTCTCCCAAAAAATGTATACACACTTCAAGAAAAGAAACGCTTGTATAAATATTTTAATACTAACTTTATTGAGACATCATGACAGTAACAAAAGTTACCTTTGACCTCTACAATTACCAGAGGGGCTCCAAGTAGTGACCATTAGCTTCCAGACATTTATTATTTTTCTTCTCCTGAAACATGTATACATTTTTTGGCCAACTCTACGTATATGTACATATGCATATGTGTGTGCATGTGCATGAGTCAGTGCAGTGCAGAAATACTTATTCTGGAATTCCTTGGTGGGTGGGAGAGGGTTCCAACTCTTTTAGATACCTGGCAGCTAATGGATCATTTCCTTGTCTTCTGACTCATGGATCTCTGTCTTTATCTTATCTTCCTAAATTGGGAGCAAGAACTGTCTCTTACAGCCCTCTGGCACTCACAGAAAGCAAGACAGTCAACAAATTATTAACTGAAGGCTGAGTACTATAAGAATTCCAGGTCACCTCAAATGTCAGGGTTATTACACTGCACACCTCTAAAGAGGATAAGTCAAGTTGTATTCTATAGTTGTTTAGAAGTAGCAGCGCTGTAATGTTCGCCAGGTTTAGATTGGACTTTGTTTTGTTTCTTGTGACAAAATACTTCCCTTCCTTCCTTATCATTTGATAGGAAGCAACATTATACAAGCAAATTTCTCAAATTCTTGTGCAGTTTATATTCCCCTGGTCTTTAAGAAGCCGCTGAATTTATGTTCCTTTAGGAATTTCCCATTTATTGGATTTTCCTTTGGTTTGAGCAGTACCTCAGAGCTTCAGCTTTGTAGAGCATCTCCAGACATGACCACACATATGAAGTATATACAGCTGAGTGACCAAATGAACAAAGGGCCTCTTCATGGCTAGATGGTTCTATCTTTGTGAAGTTCAGTGGGAAAGAAGCCACAAAGCAGGAGGGAGTGAAGAAGTTCTCATAAGAAATCCCTGTATTCACTTTTCTTTTCCAAACTGATGGGTGTTTGTTTTCACTCCTGTCTACCCAGGAAACCAAGTGCTACCTCCTGGAGCTTCTCTGGGAAGTGGGCTCACACCAGAAGCAGCAAGAGAGCTCGGCCTTCCTGTTGGCATTGCAGTGGCGGCCTCGCTCATCGATGCCCATGCAGGAGGACTAGGTAATCTCTTTCCCTGTGTCAGTAGGATGTTTTTCAGAACATGCAACACTCATTATGTGACAGTAAAGCAGAGACCAAGGTCTGGTAACTCAAGGTGTAGCAATGCAAAACCTTTTACAGTTAGGCATTGGGTAGAATTATAGAATTTTTTTTATCAAATATAAAATTTAGGCATGCGGGAGTGGGGCATTGTCACTGCAGCTGCCATCTGGAGAGTGGGTGAGTAGTCCGCGTGGCTCCAGTGCACAAGGGCTGGAGGCTGGGGAAACTGGAAGCGAGCAGGTGGCAGGCAAAAAAAATCCCCAAACAAATAATAATAATAATGATAAATAAAAATACTGCATTTTCATACTTAATATTTATCCACATATAAAAATATAAAAAGTGATCCAAGGAAATGCCTGCATTTTTCTTTGGTTTCCTAAAAATTTTAAAAACTGCACTTCCAACTAGCATGTATGATGGTACTGTACTCATTTTTTCTAATGGTAACATAAAATTCTTATAAGTATAATAGATACTTGTTTGGGGGCTGCTTGGGTTTGAATATGGCACTTTTGTGCTGAGCTACATCCTCAGCCCTTTTGAAAAATTTTATTGCAAGACACGATCTCATTAAGTCACTGAGTTACCCAGGCTGGACTGAACTTCGTAATTATCCTGCCTCAGCCTCCCAGAGTTCTGGGATTGCAAGCATGTGTGCCAACACACCTGGCTTGATTTAGTTCTATAGTATTTATTTCTATAGTATAGGTTTTTGTCTTATATCCATTTACTTGATAGTAGTCTTGATTCTTTTTCTCCTATGAAATTCTCAAATCTGACACTTTTGCGTTCCTTTATTCATTTTTCAAATACTAATTAAGCATGTATCACATCCAGCCATGCTTGTAAAAGACAGTGAACCAAGAACTGGGAGATAGCTCAGTGGCAAAGAACCCGGTTACTATGTCCGAGTTCCTGAGTTTGATCCCCAGAACTGCAAATAATTAATGCATAGCTAAGATTTCTTCTCAGAGTTTAATAGGGAACCACACACCACAGTCCAGTCCCTTCCTCCTATTACAATGTTGTTTTTTCTTCTCCTTTCCTGTTTTTCCTATTCTTTTTTCTTTTCTTTTTCCTCTTTTGGCTATCATGATTTTCCATATATATCACTTCTCTATAGCTGTGTGTTTTCCCCAGCCTTTCTATCTAACAGTGCTTATTTTAAATTGTGGTTCATAATTCATGAAGTGAACTTAGTGAGACATAGCTATGGGACTTTCAGAGTAGACTTGAATGGACTAGAAAAGCAATGTAGAACACATTAAAGTACACCTCATATAGTAAAGGTTAGTGGTGTACAACACTTTCATTTTGTATATAAGTGTCTATGTGTCTTGCTCTATGGATCAGGATCAGAAAATTTGCTGGTACGGTGTTGTACATCTGTAGTCCAGCTACTCAGCAGGCTGAAGCAGGAAGATCACTTGAATCCAGAAGTTTGGCTCTAGCCTAAGCAACATTTCTCCATTTCTTAGAAGTAAAAACTTTGAAGGAGAACTAGTTCACATTTTGTTTTCCAGCTGAGAGTTCTCTTTTCAGCACTGACACAAACTGCACCCCAGACACCTGTTCATAGTTTACACCATTTATACCTCTGTGTCTTGACATGTGTGTTCTCTGTCCGTAAAGACTTTTATCCACTTTGTGCTGCTATAGCAAGATAGCTGAGACTGGCCAGCTTATGAAGAACAGAGTGTTCACAGTGCTGGGGTGTGACAAGTCCCAGGTCGAGGGGTCCACATCTAGCCAGGGACTTGCTGTGTCATCGCACAGCAGGAGAAGAGCAAGAGAGTTCCCCTGCACACAGACGAAGGACTGATCCATCCCATGTGAGGATCCCACCTCACGGACAGTGAGCCCACTTCTGTAGAATGAAACACTTCTTAAGGGCTCAGTGCTTCAGCACTGTCACAATACATGGCCCTGGTGGGGCATTTTCACACCTTAGCCTGAACTTTTTTCCTATAATGTCCAGCAAGCATTCTGCCACTAAACTGCATCTCAGTCTCATGCCTCTAATTTAAAGGTGTCCCTGTCCGATGCTTTCTCTTCTGCATGGCCTTCCTTGGAACAGTCAGACCTACTTAGAAATCTTCTAAATTATGCTTCTTTTACCACTTTTACTTATTTGAAGAAATGATCACACTGTGTTGTAATGTTTCATCTGTGTGCTTATCTTTTCTTCTTGGACAGAGGAGCTCTATTTTTCATTTTATATCCCTCATGCTGAACCATGTGTCTTGTTTTCATAGGTGCTTTCTAAGTTTATTAAATTTAATCTCATTCAGGCAAGAATAAGGTGCCATGGCCTTACCCTTAGAGTGAAGACGAACCTGTTTCTGTGAGTGGCAGATTTTAAACAGTGTCTTGTCCTGCTGTTGAGTCTGTGAACTTGCAGAAACAGTGTGGCCTTCCTCAGTCCGTGAGCATGTCTGAACTGTTTGTCTCCCAGACCTCAGTCTCGGGCCCTGTGCCTGAGACAGTGAATGGCCGACACCCCCCACAGGTGGTTGAGAGGTAGGTGGTGTAGTTCTGGCTATAAGCAAGGGCATTTCCCTTGAAGCACTTTGCAGTGTATTCTTTTGGTGGCAGTGTCATGATTTGGGTTTTTAGTATAAGCATAGAAAGAATTGGAACACTAAATGGATATGACGTGTTCCTATCTCTAGTGATTCTGTCATTCCAGATCACATGGGAGCCAGGGAAGCCTTTCATGCTTGCTTTTGAAACTGTCCCTGAGGTGACAGTCTCAGTTCACCTCCAGCCAGGTGACAAGAATTCAGTGGGACCACTGCATGCTGAAGAGCAGGCAGAGGGCTGCTGCCAGGGACTTGTCCCTAAAGATCATATGCAGACACACCTTCTCCCTTCTCCACAACTCACTGTGTCCTCTGCAATGGGAGATCGCCTGATGACTCTATGTTTTTCCTAAAAATTTACCTTTAGAAATTTTGGCTTAAGGCTTTCATTCCCTTTAAAGTAGAATGATAAACTTGATTTGGTCTTTTGGCGCCATAGACAGAGAAATGGGAAAGGAAGGAAAAAAGGCACAGGAGGGCTGCAGAAATGACGTAAGTGCCTTCTGCAGGAACAAAGGAGCACCGACACTTTTATAAGGTCTGGTTAGGGGAGGAGTTCACAGCCTGATGGGGAAGTCATATTAGTATCGGATTGGGCATCACTTTGGGAAGCGCGGGACCCTGAGTGGGAAATTTTTCTTGGGATGAGGGAAGAAGAAACAAATCAGTTAAGGTATTGTTGGTATCCTTCGCCATTTTGGACCAGCATCCTGATGACTCTGCATAACACATGTGGGAGAAACCCATCAAAAATAAGACCTGGGTTGCTTTAAAGGCTGAGCATAAGTGCCAGCAGTGGCTGGGAAGAACATACGACAGACATTCTCAGTGACCATGCAAGAGGAAGGCCCCCTTAACAATTTGGACCAAGATTTATCCTTTTTATACCCATGGATACTGCCTCTTACCCCTTCACTGGATGATTATGATGGTGATATAAATTGTGTGGATAGCATCGTGTCTGGCACATACTTCACACAACAATGAGGCCTTTCTCTTTGGTTTTCTCACCCCAGAGCCATAACTCCTGACACAACCTAGGAGCTTCATAAATGGAGCTATCGGAGCTACCACCCTGGTAGGAAATGTCAATCAGAACTGTCTTTTCTGTGCTACAGTAGATGAGGAAGGACCCAAGGCTCTGGACTCTGTTTGTCTTCTCTGTATTTGCTCTATTTTTGTTTTTCTCCACTTCTGCGTAGCAGAGTGCAAGATTCAGTACATTAACATTCTGAGTAGCTTGAGGTCAGAAATGGCCTCAAAGACTGGGTAGATGTGCTCTCTGCTAAGAGATGCCTGATAGTCTGTGAGAACTCAGCTTTGGAGTACGATGTAGAGGCCATCTAGGCTTCTAGAAAACAAGTCCTTACAAATATGGTCATACCAGGTGCTGGCCTGGCATGTTCATATTGTACCCTGTGCTCTGCAAAGGGGAAGAATTTCATACTGTACCCTGTGCTCTGCAAAGGGGAAGAAATACCTTTGGACACTTTTTCCCAAAAGCAGCCTTTGAAGGGAGGATAAATATCAAAGAAGCAAGTGCAACTTTCAGGAGAAAGGACTTGGTGAAACTACAAATCAAAGATAAAAGAACATTTTGTTCTTAAGGTGCTGGTTAGTAAACTCCCCAGCAGACAGAGAAAAGATAGGAGTAGCTTTGTTTGCACTTTGTGGGGGTGGTTCTGGTCACTGTTCCTGCTGCTGCTATTTTTCTAGCTTTTAAAAATAGCCTTAACTTTGTTCCAGGTCTGTTCTTAGCTCCAGCACCCGAACTGTCCTGAAAGGCAGTAACAACCTGATTTCTGTCTCTGGCCCCTCTTCCATCAGTTGCTTTTCTCTGTGAAACACATTCCTGATTACACACCAAATCTTCCCTAATTCCCCATGCTAACTACTACTCCTGCCTCTTTTTTCTAACTGTGGCTTGTATTTATAGGTGTTTTGGGCAAAATCATCTTCTTATGCTCTTTTAGCACATTGCCATTTTATCTTCATATCCCACAGCTTTTACAGCACCATGGAACCTTATCACATGCATATTAGTTCATGAGTAATTGAATGAATGGCATTCCCTCCATGGGAGATGAGAGTTTGACCATGAAATGTAACAGCAGCCTCTCATTACAGTGGCAACTATCCCTATGCAGTAATTATACCCAACTCAGTTTTCTGGGAGCAAAAGAATTTGTTTTGCATGCTGTCTGAACTACTCTTGGATGTCTGGAAATCTCCATCCTTTTTGTTTCGCTCACATTAGTGGATTTTAACAAAGAGAAAATTTTGTGCCTGGATTTAGCAGGACTCTTTGATTACCAATCCTGGATTCTTTGCTAGACATTGAATTGGCTTAAATTAGTCATCTGAGCCAGATGTTGAATTGGCTTAAATTGCTCATCTGAATTGTATAGTCAAACTGAAATGAGGATTTTCAATATGTTTCTTTTTTAATGGGGGAAGAATTAATCTAGCTAACTGAAAATGAGCTTCTGCTTCGTGCCCTCTTAAAGCAATGCTTAGGTTTTTCTAGTGAGCAATAAAGCTGGCCAGTTTCTTGTCTCACTTTTATCAGTATTCCAGCAGTGAAGGTGTACAGGGACTTGAGACAACGTGATCTGGGGAAGTATTTATTGTAAGTACTGTATACATGAGATATAATGTGTATGACAAGGAACACCCAACTCCCCATAATCTCTTGGCTTTCTGCACTTTAGATTTATTAAGTATATCTGTGTTTACCATACAAAGACTCCTTACAGCAGCTTTGTAGTACAGTTCAGAAAGTTATATGCACCCTTTTTCTGAGGAGGGGGTACCTGAGCCTCAGGACACTCGGGAGAGTTAGTTCTGGACCCAAGAATAGATTTTTATGCGTTATCTAATACTTAGTTCTCAAATCAACTTGTTACATACTATCATTTTTCCCATTTGTCAAGTTAGACAGTTGAGGCTCATGGGACTGCCTAACTTGTCCTATGAAAGTTGCAAGGTAATTGGTTGAACCCACAGTTCAAACTTACCATTACAGGCAGGAACATAGCTATTCATATGTGATGCAGTCCTCTCTTGAACTTGGCCCTAAAAGAAACACATTTTGAAACAGAAAGTGTTTTACTAAATATTTCTTGAAGAGCAATCTTACTAGTTGATGGGGGTATCAGGTGAAAGAAGTAGATTTCTGAAAGTTGGTATTTTAGTAGATAAAACAGACAAGTACATAAAACAATAACATGTGTCTGTGGCAAGTATATAAGGCTCTGACAAAACTGTATGGGCTCAAAATTGAGACTTTAAGAATTAGAAGGGAATTCCTAGAAGTATGTCTGGTAATGTAATTATAATAATTCTTATTCATTGTTACATGAAAGCTTCATTTATGCTTTATTTCTAACAGTGAAATAATAACATTATTAATAAGAACAGGTATTAAAAAATCACCACTCTCTTTGGTCCTACTGCTATTATGACCACTTTTTATTTGTCTTCTGTGTTCCAGGGACTCTCCCTGATGCTTCATATACTTTCTCTCCTGCTTCTTGCAGTAATCTTAATGAGGCTTAGATTACTCCTCATCATGTAATGAGGGAATACAACACAGAAAGCATAACATTTTCACAATCACATGACCATAGTCATAGCAAGATTTAAACTTGAGTTTGAGTTTGATGCCAAAAAGCTTGTTTCTTTTTCTCTACACCAGTATTTCTCAACCAGGGATGATTTTACAGCCAGGGAATGTTTGGCCATGTCTAGAGATAGTTTTATTTATCATGGTTGGGAAGAGGAACAATGCTTATGTGTGATGGGTAGAGGCTAGGGATGCTGGTACACATTCTACAGTGGGAAGGCCAAACCCCTGTAGCAGTCACAGTGCGAGCAGTACTGCAGCTGAGAAATCTGCTGTGTGCCAAAATACCATGGATGATACACCTTTCCTTCATCAGTGTGGTACATTTCTATAGAAGCCAGAAAGTGGCCCAAACCCAGGTTTTTGCTAATATCACAGTAATTTCAGTAAATATGTTTTATGGCATTAACTCTGTAGTAAAAGAAGTTATGAGAAAAGAAAATCAGAGTGAAGACTGAGGAGCAAGGAGCACAGGGTTTCTCTTACCCTGTATCTCTTGCTGAAATCAAGCTATCCTACACTATTGGCCTCTTTTCTACCTCTTTTCTTTACTCACCCATTTTCCTGTTTGGGGAGGTCATCCCTCCCTCCCCTACTTAAAGAATCCTGCTCATCCATTGACATTTTGCACGATGAGAGTGTCCTGAAACTCAGTTCTACTCAGAGAAAAATGAATCCCTCCCACCTCTGTTTCTGCAACACTTTGCACCTTTTTCACCACCACATCATATTCTCTTTGGTTTGCTCATCATTTAGCATGGAACCCACATATTCAGTCCTCAATACCTCAGTGAATTCATTAATAATTAAGATAACTGCGAGAACCTTGAAGACTCAAAAATAAGGATTGCTAAATCTGAGTGAAGGCTCCTTAAAAAAATACAGATACCTGGGCAGACCTTGTGAAGGTTGTGTCCTAATGTGTGAGTTGAGGCCTGGCATGCAGAGAAGGGATAAGGGAGTGACTTGGCACCAAGGGCACAAGAGTCGGAAGCAGTAGTGACACACAGTTGTCAAGGAGGCTAGTCTAGCCAGAGTGGGACTGTGCTGTGGAGGAGCCACCCCTGATCTGTCAAGGACCTGGGGCAGGAGGCAGCTTTCTGAGAGGAGAAGGTGGGTCAGACAGGCAGAGGGTCTGCAAGGGATAGAGGGAATTCGAAGTACAGATCAAGTGGTGCTAGGCAGTCCGGAAGGAGAAAACCCTGCCAGTCCCTGAAGGATACCACAAGGATAACTCAGAGTTTCTGGGTGTGAGTTGGGGGAAGGATAAATTTGGTAATGTGATTTCAAGTTGATTGTCTTAAGGTAAGGTTTCTTTAATAAAATCTCCCTCTGCTTGGGACCTGGCAGTGATGGGCGAAGCACCCCCTCTTTGCCTCTGTAGCAGAGGGTCAGAGGACAAAAGGTGAAGGGCAGCTTGGCGTTCCTGTCCTCAGGCTCTGGGCTTTCTTGAAGTACATTTCTTCTTTAGGCTGTGGTCCGAGTGGGGACCCTTATCTTCTGTCCTTGGACAGAGCTAGGAGCAACCCAGGATCTTGGGATGCTGCTAGCTCTCCTGTCCCATGCTCTTTAAATTCTGTACTGCACAAAACAGTGTGTACAGATGTAAGCCTCATAAGAAATCACAGCTTGATACACTCTTCTTTAGATAATGAGTAATAATCAGATTTCAGAATTAAAAGGTTGTGTAAAGATTTTGTCCAACAAATGCCTAGTTCACAGACAAGAAAGCTGAGGCCCAGTCAGGGATTGCACCAGCAAATTGAACTGAGTTCACTTTAAACTCCATACCTCCTAATTCATCAGCTGTGGCTCTGCCTACTCTGTGTAACACCTCTAACAGGAAGAGAGTGATTCTGGGTGTGTTATTCTATTCTGTACCTTAGAGCCCATTTCATAGCTACAGTGAGTATCACAGATGACTATAAAAAAACATAACATAACAAAACAAAAACCAGGTAAATAATATTTCTAGGCAACCCATGAATGAGTCTCTGTTTTGTTACCACAATCTGCAGTATGCTGCAAAGAGTCTCCATTAAGCTAGTGTTGTCTCACTAGTTTAAGAGACTGAAAACCAGGTGTGGTGGCGCACTCTTGTAATCCCAGCACTTGGGAGGCTGAGGCAGGAGGATCCTTGCGAGTTCAAGACCAGCCTGGGCTACAAAGTGAGCTCAAGGCCAGCCTGAACTGCATAGAGAGACCCTGTCTCAAAAAGACCAAAAAAAAAAAGTGAAAAAGTAAATAATCCAAAAATTACAATAGATATAGTGAAAGAGAAAGAAACTGCTCACAGGGAAATTATATTGTTTGATTAATCTTGCAAGCTTGTATCTGGTAACCTGAGCAACTATTTTGAAGGTAACTATGGAGTATAATGACTGTTGTTAAATTCTTATCATCTTGTTTTGAAATCCTATTTCACTATTGGTTTTTATTTTTTCGATGTTGTCACTTTGCTTTTGTTGTTTTTTGATTATTTGCTTCTTGATTTTTCTTGTTTTGTCTCTTTAAAAAAATGTGCATCTACACCAAAGTAAATAAATAACACCTAATATTCAATTTCCTCCAAGAGCTGAAAGCAGTTATTTTTATTGCACTTAAATTTATTGAACATATATTCTTTGTCAAGTGTTCTGCTAGGTACATTCACAGTCTGTACTGTCAGTTGATAACCATGCTGTGACTACCATTATTTCATGTTTAACGTCTGGGGAAATCACAGTTCAATAACTTGCTCATGGTAGTATTATTAAATTATAAATTTAGTTGCTATGTCCAAGCCCTCATGACCTTGGGCCTCTGACTTTTCTCTGAGTTGGCCTGGCTAGTGTGTCTGTGTCTTTATATTTGCTAGCATATTTATACCCCAGGGCATGCCTACATAGTGGACCCTCGAGTAAGAGGTAGTCTGACATACAAATAATGTGGGTTATGGCCAGAATTTTAGTTTTAACTTACAACCGAAGTCTTGCTATGATTTGAATGCTGGCCACTTGTGCTCCTAGATGCTATCAAATATGGCCTTAACCCGTAAAGAATTCTAGAAGAAAAATTACAGCTTCCTTTCCTGTGTAGGGTTAATTGAGAAATCCTGGGCCATTGTCTCTCTAAGGAAACTGAGGTCTACCTGTATACAGGAGAGAGGTTTTGAAGATTGTGTAGACCCTGAGCCTTCAGTTGCCTGCGTAAGCTACAACCAGCTCTTGGGAACGAATGGAATTCACAAGTCAAGGGTCCACTGTGCCTATAACAGAAGATAGCACTTCTACTTAACATTCTTCTAGGTGTATTTCTACATCCATTTTATATGGCCTAGAATAGGGATTTCGATAAAGGATATTCAAAGCAGCACAAGAGTCTGAGTTCTAACAGTTTTGGAATAAGGGCAGACTTGTTAGAGCAAACTAAGGGATTCATAGCTGTTTCTGCCTGTGTGGTGTTAATGATGTTAATGTTGACATTAATTTTGCTTTTGAATATTGTTAATTGCCTAGTGCTTACCCTAATTTCATTTGTGTAATGACTTGCCATTTTCAAATCATTACCCCAGAAATGAGGAAGGTACTTTTTCTCCCCTTAATGATTGAGAAAACTAGTGTTGCAGGAAGTGAGGGGATTTGCCTAGGTTATAGGACTAGAAGGAGCTGAGTCCAAGACATGTGCCTCTGCCATATCTTCACATCTACCTCGGTGCACCCTTTGCAACAAACTAAGTCTGCTTAGCATGTGAAGCAGAGTGTTTGGACCCACCCAAAGTCCTGTGCTCAAAGCCCCTGATTGTAGGCACATCTCTGACAAGCTCATCTGCTCCAAAACCTTGTTTAGTTTTCAGAGGGAAATTTTGGCCAACAAGTTCTATTTAATCTCTCCTATATTTTTATGGGGCTAGAAGATGAGTTGCTATTTTCCTTTGCTGAGCTTGGAAACAAAAACAGAAAATACACAATAGCCCCAGCCCACTCCTGGGTTCTGAAACTGCCAACCAACTGTTAGAAGTGCCTCCTGCTCTCAGTTCAAAAGATAAAACATTGCTGGGAAAGCATTTGTTTGGGTGCTGATTCTAAGATTGCTCTGGCGTCACTGGCTGCAAGAGTGGGATCAGGACCACTGTTTTCTATGGCACAGGATCCACATGGCACCTGGTGCTTCCTGTCCATGTACTGTCCCCCAGCATAGTGTGTGTTTTGGGCCAGGCCTGTCAGCAGCTGGTGGCGGGAAAGCGCACATCCCCAGGGTCTGCCCTGCAGCAGCAGCTTCCCTTTGAGCTGCCAGCAGCTCTCCTAGTACCTCCCCGTAGACCTGCTTCATTTCCTTGTTTCCAATTTTACCTTAACTATACATTCATTCAAGTTACTTTATAGAGCAAAGAAAAATACTTTCTTTAAAATTTTGCCCTGCTGAGCATTTAAGAATCTCCTCAGTTCCTTCTGTAACTCATGTCTGGAGAAGCTAAGAAGGAAGTGTTGGCATGCAGCAGTTGTAGCATGCCATAGCGTCTCCTCCATTCCACCTGTCCATAATTCTGGCTCTTACTTGTGCTCTCTGTTATGACTCTGATTTAGAATTTGGCTCTCTGAAGGTAGCAAAAGTTTAAGATCTTGAGGTAACAGTATAATAGTTAAGAACACATAGCTGACTTGAAACCTGGTTGCACAGACATGGAGTCCCTGAGACCCCAAGCGTAGTTTTCCTTGAAGTAGGAATGGGTAGACCTACCTCACAGAGCAAAAAGAGAAGACCTGTAAAGCACCTAGAACAGTCCCTAGCAATGCTATTATATGTGTTTAGCTAATGTGATTTCTTTTTTTTTAAATTTTTTAAAATTTTTAAAAAAATTTTATTTAAAGAGAAAAAAAGCAATACAGAAAAAAGGGTAGAAATAATACAGAATTTCAAAAAAGACATTAAGAAATCACTACTTGATAAATTACATATTGTCTTCTTAGAAATAGTTGTTCATGTTACAAAATTAAGGCATACAAAGTGAACAAACAGTGAGGCTGTAAACAGTTCTGTTCAGCGATCCAACAAAAACCTGGTAATATGGTTATCAATCCCACACACTTAAACATACATGCTGTTATATCCTTTAGAGCATTTTCGTTTCCTCTTTTTGCTTTTTAAGTACATTATCTGTTTAGTTATATTATGTTTCAGCTTTCTCAGTACATTATAGATCTGTTTTGTTGTTGTTACTTCCTTTTTAATCACCTTATATAATTCTGTTGTTTTGTTTTTGAGTTTTTCGTCATTCATGTCACATGGATCAGCTTTGGTGGAGTTGGGAGTTTTTGGAGGTATTTTGTTACCTTATTTTCTCATGTTCTCTTGTTTTATTTTTATTTAATTTTTATTAACTTGGAGGTAGTAATATACAACAAAACAGGATGGAATAAAGCCAATTGAGACAGTGCGGTGAACTTGGCATAGAACATCATAGCAGGTCACCAGGACAACAGTAATAGGCAATATTGTATATCTCGTTGTCTTCACAATAGTTGTTCTTCTACTAGGTACAGCAAAATCAAAAGAAATACACAATTTTATAGAACACATAAACACAGAGTATTGAATAGAGCAACACCGTTAATCAGGACAAAACAAAACGGCGATAAAAATATCTGCCTTTAGAGATAGAAGAAGGAAACTCCCCCCACTTGGGTCACCTCCTAAGAGATACCCAGATCCCTAGATCCCAATTGTTAACGGGTGTGTCTGTGTGTGTGTGGTATGTTTGATTCTAAGCCTGTACCCCGGTAGGCAGCAGGTTGGTTGCTGGTTGGCTCAGCACCCTAAGTTCCAACATGGCGCGGATCTCAGGAAACGCTCTTGCTTCTTATTTCCCCACCCTGGAGGTGGCCGTGGCTTGCCAGACCACAGTCACTTACCAGGGCAGCAGGCTGGTTGCTGCTTAATGTGATTTCAACTGATCTACTTTGTAAATAATGGCAAGAGGAAAATAAATGCACAGATGTATTCCTTCATTAATGAAAATGTCATATTGTCTTTCTGTGTGTCAGGCATTGTCACATTGTATTAGATACAGTGAGAAACAAAGCCAAGTTTCTACTCTCACAGAACGTCTGACCCTCTCTGAAGTTTATAAATTCCCATACAAACATACACATTCACCTGTACCACGAGTGTGTGCATAAATGTGTGTATGCATATGTGCACACATGCACATTTGTATTGGTGTATTTATACACATGTTTACGTATGTGTGTATATGGTGCATATGCACATATGTATATTAAAAATGCATGTGTTTGTTGTTATATCATCACCTATGCTTGTGTGATCCATATGTGCATATATTGTGTTTATGAACTTACGATGAATTAATCTCTGATATGTGTGTTTATATGAGTTATATGTATGCTTGTCTGATGTTTATATATATAAGATATTTATGTACATATATTTTGCGTGAATGTATAATATGTATGCAGATATGTATGGATATCTCTGCTTATATACATGTGTATATTTATAGTCATGTACTGCATGACAATGTCTTCTACTACAACAGAGTGCATATAGGACAGTGATCCCTTAAGATTATATTACCTAGTGACATTGTAACTATTTCTGTCTATGTAAGTATACCTATGATGTTCACACAATGATAGAATTCCCTAGTGTCTTGGTTACTTTTCTCTTATTGCTGAGACAAAATACTTGATGCCCAAAATGAAGGAAGGAAAGAAATTTTTAGCTTACAGTTTTTGGAGATCTTAGTCCATACTCAGCTGGCCCCATGCCAGGCTGGTGTGGCTGAGGGGCAATGGTTCATGGCATCTGTGAGATACCAAAGGTGGCAAGAGTGTAAAGAGCAAAAGGGCAGAGCATACCTCCTTCCCTCCCTTATATTGTATGCTGACTACCACCCCTGGGTGGGTGCAGCACTACACCATTAGTCCCAGTGCTAGACAATGAACCAATCACAAACACAGACTTAGCTGCCTTTGGAAGGCCCATCCCCCATTACCACATGAGGCTTTGAGGGGACATCCAAATACAAACAACAACACCTAGTAATACATGTTTTAACACATCCCTATTGTTAAGTGACACATACATGAATATGTACAACTATATGTGTGTATATGGATACTTATTGAATACTTGTGTACATATGTACATACTTCTGTGTGCATCAGATACTGCTGTTAGTGTTATGAAGAACAAATTTACACAAACTTGTAGAAAGTTCCTGCAGGTGCTGATGGTACAGTATGGAGAGGTCAAGGAAGTTCAGTCAGAATAGTGACATTTGAGGGCACAGACCTCACTGAAGTGAAGGCACATTTCAGTCAGTAGGTATACATTGGGCCCACACTTTGCCCCAGACATGTACTGCAAACTGGGTGTATCAGCTGAAGTTGGCCCAGTCTTTTCTGTAGAGAAGGGCAGGTGCTAGCAGAGAAAGCAAACCTATTCTCAAAACAATCCCAGTGCAGAAGAACAATACTACTCTTCTGAGCGGTGAGAACAGTGAGCATTGCAAGGACACATGGAATGCACCAGCTAACAAATTAGGAAAGCCTTGCCTGGGAGGCAAAAACTGGGATTCACATTTCAAGAAGCAGGAACAACATGTGCAAAAGCTAAGAGATGTGGAGAGGCCTGGTTTAGTCAAAGAGCAACCCAGCATTGCCATTGGTTCACGTGGGGAAAACAGCGAGGGCCAGCCAGGAAGACAGGGCCTGCACAGCACCTGTGGGTTCAGATCCCAGGGTTGCCACTCACGTGCAAGTTGTGTAGGGCCTCCCACTGCTCTTTGCACAGTCATGCCTGCTGGGGTTATGGCAGATGCCTTTCGCTGATACACTGGATACTGCACAGGTGTTAGCTATCCAGGTATTACGCTCCACTGTCAAAGCCTGAATTCTAGCCCAAGGAGCTTGGATGTTCACATTAATGGACTCACCCCTACTACTGGAGTAGCTTCCTCAGCACTGATTTTTGTGTGAAAAATACATGGAATATTCTACTTAATCATATGCGTTGGGAGTTTAGCTGTGCTTTTTAATACCAATGAATGTCAATCAAAGAAATAAAGTACTAAAAATGATACCATCTAATTTAAACATAAAGCAAAGCTTACTTCAGTGGAATGAACAGGTGTTTATTCTTTTAGGCTCTAAGGAGGATTTGAAAGTGGTCAGCTCCTAGCTGGCACACCGCCCTTTACCTTTGCACCCATACCTGCCCAGTCTGCATAGGACTACCTGGGCTAGAGGCCCTTGTCCCCATCATGTTTTTCCTCCATCATATCTGAGGGTGGCAGTGCTGAGCTGCAGCATCTAATACCCATACCTGTCTCTGCCACTGTCATTTGGGAAGGAGTTTTTATTTCGTGCCCTTTCTTTTCTCTGTTCTTGAAATTCAAACAGAACATTTAGTGTTGGGTCATTGTTGCTGTAATCTCAGCTGGTCAATATTTTTCCAAAGATTTCAAAATTTCTTTTTTCCCCCCAATTTTTTTTATTTAAAGAAAGAAAAGAAAATTTTAAAAAGATAGAAAAGACAAAAAAAAGTAGAATAATACAGAATTTTAAAAAATTAACATCATAAAATTGCTAGTTGATACATTTCATATTGTCATCTTAACAATAGTTGTTAATGTTACAAACTCAAAGCATAAAAAGTGGCTAGACACCCAAACATTGACAATACAAACCCCTCTGTTCAGTGATCTAACAGAAATTTAGTAATATAGTTATCTGTGTTACACACTATACATACCATTATATCCTTTAGAGCACTTTCCTTCCCTTTCACTTTTACAATATCTGTCATACTTGTTGGATCCCATTATTCTGTCAGTTATTATTTTTTACACTAGAGAGACAATGTGATATTTACTAATGTGAGGCTTGTTTATTTCACTAATGAGGATATTCTCTAGTTGCCTCAATTTACCTATAGAGGCCTCAAGATCATATTTTTATAGCTGAATAGTATTCCACTGTATAAAAATACCACATTTCTTTCATCCACTCGGTAGTTGATGGGCGTTTTGTTTGTTTCCAAGATTTAGCTATCACAAACTGTGCTGCTATGAACATGGATGCACATATATCACTGTGACATGACCTTATCAATTTTTATGGAAAAATACCCAGCAGGGGAATAGCTGAATTCAATGGAACTTCCAATACTAGTATTTTGAGGGATCTCCATACTGATTTCCACAGTGGTTGCACCAGTCTGCACTCACATCAACAGTGGAGAAGTGTTCCTCCCCCGCCCCCATCCTCACCAACATTTTTTGTCGGTTGATTTCTTGATGGCGGCCATTCTTCTGGGGGTGAGACGAAATCTCAATACTATTTTAATTTGCATTTCTCGAATGCCTAGTGGTGGTGAACATTTCTTTATGTATTTATTTGCCATTTGTATGTCTTCATCTGGGAACTGTATGTTCATTCTGATGCCTGTTTTTGGAGAGGGTCTTTGAATTTGGGGGGCTTGATGTTTTTCAGTTCTTTTTTATGTTCTGGCTATAAGACCTTTGTGTGAGGGGTTGTTGGTTAAAATTCTTTCCCATTCTGTGGGTTTTCTTTTCACTTTGTTGGTTATTTCTTTTGAAGTGCAAAAACCTTTTAGTAATATGAGATCCCAGTTGTTGATTCTTTGAAGTATTTCTCTTGTGGTTTGCATTTTATTCACGAATTCTTTTCCTACCCCTGTGTCTACAAGATTTCTACCTACCTTGTCCTCCAGTAGATTTAGTGTTTCTATTTTA
>PVJX010012917.1:0-48892 GCA_004027295.1 Dolichotis patagonum | reverse complement strand
AAAAAAAAAAAAAAAAAAAAAAAAGAAAGCAAATGCTTAATACAATGACTAAACTCACTGGTATTTTCCACAGTTGAACAGGCTTTTGTCCAACCTTCCTGCTTTCTTCCTACCAGTCCTGCTCCAACATATGGTATGCAGAACTATAGTGACTCAACGTTTTGCTATATCATAAAACAGAAACCATGCATATAAAACAGGTTATTAACTGTTTCAGATTGCACAGAACAGTGTGGTTTTCTTGCATGGTAAACTAACTGAGGCTGCTGGAAGTCTAGTCACAAAACATTTTTCTTAGAAAGGGCAGAAATCTGGAACAGAAGCTGATAAAACACATATTGAAGTCAGGGACACTATTGGCAGAAAGTCAGTCCAGGGATATTTCTAACAAGTAAGACCCCGCCCCTCCCGCCAAAAAAAAAGCTAAAGATGAAGAAAGCCTGGGAGCTTTCCATCTGGGAATGGAGGAAAAAGAATTATGCATTTTCTGCCAGTGTGATGTGTGTTTCAAGACTATGATAACCTGATACACTTTGCATTGCTAAAATGAAAAGGTGGATCATCAGCTTGCTCTTATATATCTAAATACAGTCATCTTTTGTTTAAGTCCAAATTCCAGTTATAGGTTTTTTGATAAGCAGTATTATTTGCAATTCAAAAAGCAGACAGTGATTTATGTCATGCAGCTGTAAACAAGCATTTTGTTTAAAATATTGTCTGCATGTTTTATTGCACTATTGTTAGAATGCCCTCCAAGATGCTGAGTGCCAGGGGCTGGAAAATAAAAGGTCATTACCACTGGAAAATGAAAGAAGAGTTATCTGATTCAAACCAATATCATGCTCAGGGAAAGCACAGTAGCAGAAAATCATTTTCATGTGTGAAGAGTCCCTACGACAGAATTATTTATCACCAATATGACTTCTAAAACTACAGTAGCATAGCACAAGAAAAATAAGTTTTTATAGTCCACAACTGATAATTAGATTAAATTCTATTTTCCCATAAATGTTTAAATATTTGGCATACTCTAAGTTAATGTTAATATGCTAGTAGTATGTTTTCTTGGGAACAATAAAATGTTCAAAACTAAAGGTAAGAGTAACATAATTTCACTCATTGTCAATATATACACCTATCTGAAGCTAGTTTCTTTTATGTATGTACATTTGTGAAATAAATAATGTCAATAACCTTGAATTTTCAATACATTTGCCTATAATTTTAAAGACAGTTCTCTTAATTTTCCATAGGAACAGGCTAAAAGAAATGACAAAAACATCACAGCACAATGACCAAGCCGGATGGCAACTGGGGTTATCTATTCTAGCAATCTTGTCTAACAGAGGCAGGAAATTCTATTGATTAATAAATGCAGATTTGCTAAAAACATAAAAATTTCTCAGAAAACCACTAATAGCAAACAAACGCATCTTATTAACGCCACCATTACATTCCTCTTCTGCTCAGTGGTAAAAAGCTAATACAATCTGGGGGCTAAATTAGCAATTAAAAATATATACATTAATAATATGAATTAAGTGTCCCAGTGTTTTCTCTAAAAAGAATATGTATTGAGGGGAGCTTTAATCTGTTTCTGGGTCAAATTTTCATTTCTGCAAGTTTTTTTCCTCAATTTTTTGGCTTGAAAATATCCAAGCCTATAAAAAGAAAAAGCTGAAAAAGAGTACAAGTGTATCACTATGTCCTCCATGTAAATTGACTAACTGTTAACATTCTGTCTCTCTGATACTGCCTCCTTCCTCTTCCATCTCTGTTAAGGGACTCAACCATTTCATGCAATTGCAAGTATGGCATACTTCACCTACAAATAGTCCAGCCTGGATCACTTAAAATGAGAACCTCTCCTACACAACCACAAAACAGTGCCATACCAAAGACATTAACTCTGTGTTTTATAAAAACTGCCATCCCATTTATGATCCAGGGCCACATGCCTTTTTAATTTTTATATAAATTTTAATCCATATATGGATAACTTACAGACATAAGAATACAAGGATAAACAGGGCAACGGCACATGGCTGTAACCCCAGCTAGAAAGAGGCTAATACGAGTTCAAGGCCAGCTGGGCAAAACAGTAAGACCTTATATCAAAACATAAACACAAGCAAAAAAGGACAGTAAAACAACATACTACAAATGTTAATTAAAATGTAAACATAAAAGCTCAAATTGTATTCCATATTGTTCTGTTTAGAACACATACACCTAAAATAGGCAGCATTCTTTGAAAGCTCGGCAACCGTCATTTATGAACTGGGGACATGTTCATTTTGTAAATGCTGATTACAGGTTTCAAATACTGTAGTGCACATCTAGCTTAGAGAACAGATTTTAGCTTGTCATTGCTTCCTGTTCTTTTTCTTGCACTTGTATTGTCAAAATGAAATCAAGATTTTAGAATCTGCTGCACAACAACAGAGACCTATAGTCTGTGCTACTCTGTAGGTGACTGAGTCCACAGCCTGCACAAAACAGTGAAGTCCTCATCTCCAAACAAAAAAACAAAGTTCCAAATGTCAAAAGCATCTTCATTAAGTTAGTTTTCAGGCTGATAAAAACAATTAAAATGATCAATAGACTTGTTCATTTCTACATCATCTCTTTCCTTTTTCATCATTTTGTACAAACACTTATCTTTTGCACTTGTCTGCTACAGAATTATGTGAAATATCTTTTAAAACACAAGCACGAGACAAAAAATACTGTCAGTTGTATTAATAGTAAAATTATATATTCTTGCTGCAAAATAGGATTCAATGAAATCCTTCTTACGGAATGACTGACCACATTGAATGCTGTATTTTCTTTTATTCTTATACACACATTGTCCACTGTAAGTCAATTCCTGAGTTTGATGAAAATCACCTAAGACCGTAGTTTGGCAAACTTCTACGAAGCATTAGACAGTAAACACCAGAGCCTTTACAGATCAAACCCTTTCTAACTCAAGTACCTGTGCTGATGTAGTAGAAAAGTAGCCGCATACAATAAGTAAATGAGTGGGTGTGGCTTTTTCTAACCAAAACTGACTGGCTCCTCAGGCCCAGGCCTATGGTATTATCTGATAATTTATACTGAGATTTCCTCTATGTCATTTCAACTGTCACCATTAGAGTCTAGAGTGCTCTCATCTGGTCATGTTCTGCTTTAATAATTACAAAAACATCTCCCTCTTTGCCAGTATGGGCTGAAAATCAGTAATTCTAATTTTCCAGTTGTGTTTGATGATGTTCAATGAAAACAAAATTCAAAAAAGTTTCTACCGGCTTAAAGTGAGGAAACATTAACTACCCCAATTTGATCCTATGTACAGTATACATCTATAAATCTGTACAATTAAATTAATTGTTTTTCAAAAATTTTTAAAAATGACAAAGATTGTGTTTCTATGCTTCTTCTACACATTCTTTAAGATGTGATGTATACTTTGGATAACAATAAGAAAACCAAAGGAGGACACAATAGTGACCAGGTATTTCATATCTATCTATAGCTGAGGCAGGAGAATCAATGCAAGTTCAAGATCAGCCTGAACTGCATAGTGAGACTGTTTCAAAAAGATCAAAAAACAAACAAAAAAAGATTACTGAAATTCTTTAAAGTAAGTTAGATTTATAAAGGAACCTATGTAGCAACCATTAGATATATAGTGACTTTCATTTTTTTAAAAGTAAATTTTCCTTTGTTCTTTAGAAGATTTTGTAAGAATGAATTAAAGTAATGAAATACTAATCTTCACAAATGGTTAGAACTACTTAAGATCCTGACAATACATAGAGTTCAAATATTCATCTTATACTCTTGTAAAAAAAAAAAATGGCCTCTAGTTTTGTTTTTGATTTAGAAGCCAATCAAGAGTCATGTGTTACTTTTGGATGTAATGCCTCCCTGGTCTTTAATTTAGAAAATTTCTTGCTCCTCTACCTTTTATATTCTTTTCATGACAACATTTTTTTACACATCTGGGCCAGTTACCTTGCAGAATATCTATATTTTATATTTCTGTGATTACTTCCCCAGGATTCAGACCAGGACCGGCTACATGATTTGCAAATCCTTTGTTCAAAAACTAAGAATTCCAAGATGGCAGAAGCAGAGCACCAAATCAAGAGTGGAATCCTTCTAAGGATAGAGCTCTCAGTGACTGTATATGTCGTCTGCTCTGAATCAGGTAAAACAGCTTTGTAAGTCTGTTAGGCAAGTGATGCTTCATACTTCTCTTTGCATGACATTAAAAGATACACCATTTTGTAAAAACCTCATTACAGGCCTCAAATTCTAACCAATTCTAGTTTATTATTTTGGTTCTTTCTACACTTAAACTTGTCAAAATACAGCAACGATGCCAGATTTTTTTAAACAAATCTTTAATAAATTTATAGTGTAGTCTGTAGTTAACAATACATAACCACGTTAAACTTTACTTAGCATACCATCACTTATCCTTCCAGACTAACCAAAATTAAAATGTTTTCAAAATAACCTGGAACTCAAAATGACAGCCAGATAACAGTAAATTAAAAGAAAAAATAAAAACAAAACAAAAAAACCCAGATCATTATCAACCAGATAAATCTTATTCATCCATCTACTCATCAAAAACATATTAAGTGCTAACTATGGATAAGACCTATTGTTAAATTTTTTTAAAATGACTTAAGGCACAATCCCTATGCTTGAGAATTGCATAGTTTTGGGTTCAAGACAGACATGAAATAATCACAATGCAGTGTGAGAAATGGCAGGATAGAGTTGCTAATGCATACCTAAAGGAGATCCAATTTCAAGTTCAGGCTTTATTTTGTGCTTAAACTGATAAATATCCAGCATGTTTTACTGGATATGATTCAGTGGGATTTTATGGATATGATTTTATGGATATGATTCAGTGGGATTACAATGAAAGAAAAAGCACTTTGGAAACACAAAGTACTATAGGAAAGTGGCATTATCATTTTCGATTATAACAACTTGTTTTTAATACTTTTACACAGAACATTTTCTTTGATAAAATACTCATGAGCAGTGAAAAGTTTTCTCGATTATATGCCAAATATTTATTTTAAAAGAATGAAAGATCAATTTAGTAATATGATTCAAATAAATATCCCAGTCCTCCATTCCCTTTCTCTATAGTCAACCCAGGAACCCTATCTATGGACAAGCTCTTGTCACCTGTAACAAAGTAATATATAGGATGTACACAGGATTAATATAGCACATTCCTGCATAGTAATTTTATGCCAAGATTTAAGATTATAGAATTTCTGTACTCAAGATCTGAGGCTTACTTCTCTGTGAGGGAAAGTTTTAAATGCCCTGAGAATAGAAACATGGAGGTACAAAAATGAAACAAAATAACCACACTGAAACCACCGGCATGTTTGTTAATAGCCTATCATCCTTTTGTCAAGCCTAAGTGTATAGTAAAATTTAATAATTTGAGAAAATGATTAGCAAGTAACACTGACCATTATCTATGCTTTGACCAGACACCAAGAAGAGGGAAGGACCCAACAGCAAGACTTAGAAGAAAAAGGTTTTGCTTTAGGAATCAATATTAGATCTGTTTACCTGAAAACTAAAAATACCACAAACTCCCATTATCAGTTCAATTCCCTGCTACAATTAATTGCATTTGATGAAGTGTCTGAACTCTAAACACTACATTGAATTCTACTTCTCTGCCACTGAGAGGAGCCCATAGCACAAAACTATTTGGGAGTCCTGCTTTCTGTCTGTCTGCTTGTTTCCTGGAACTAGGGATTGAATCCTGGGCTTTGCACATGCTAGGCAAGCAATCTACCACTGAGCTACACCACTAGGCTTTTTTAAATTTTACTTTTGACACAGGATCTCTCAAAGTTGCCCAAGCTGGTAGAACTTGGGATCCTCCTTGCTCAACCTCCAAGGCAGCTCAGATTATTGGTATGTGCTACCACATCCAGCGTCGAGAAAACTTTCCACAGCGTCCATTCTTTATTTGCCTATAAAGAATTATGATGTTAAAACTCTTAAAACTGGAGTATGTATCTTTGGTTAAAAATAAAGTTTGAAAAATTAAGCTTAAAATACAAACAAAAGTACAAATTATTTTTTAAAAAATAATTCAAATAAAGTATATGTAATAGGTTTTCTAACAACAATTAGGGTGTTGTTATTCTTCAGCCATAACTAATAAGTCTGTAATAATTAGAAGTAGTCAGCTAAAAAACATAAAATATAATTTTTTAAATGAGCAAACTGTTGTGAGCTTACAAATGAATCTAATCCTTTATATTTTGTATGTAAAGAAATACTTGAATACAAACTGTAATAAAACTACCATCCTTCCAGTGATTTTAATAACTCAACTATGAAGGAAAAACTTGCAAACTTATAAACTGCTTAAAACCTCCATAAATATGACTTAGAAAATTACCTTAGTTGTAAAAGTTGGTCACATTTTGTATTATATATACAGTATGTGTATATATAGTATAGTATATAGTATATGTCATATATATTTTTTTTTCCCTAATCCAGATCTGACAAAATGAAGAAACCAAATTAGAGACAAGTGCCATCATCAAACAGTAACTTTTCATTTCCTGATGATATGAAATAACATTAAAGTGGACAAATATGGAGCAGAGTATCAAATTCACATAATTCTTAACTAACAGTATTCCATAAAATTCCACACCATGGTTATATTACTTTATGAACCTCAAATCTTTAATCCCACTCATTTACTCTCCTTTGCTTTTGATGACAAGCATACAAATAACGTAAGATTAGGTCACTTTTTCCATACTGATATATTTCAGCAGTTTAAAATATACCACTATATTGCTGAAATTTTGACCTCATTTTTTTTTCTGTTTTCAAAAGTTTCTTAGAATTTAATTTTGAGGGAAAAAAAAAAACTGGAAATGGGCACAACTGAAAGCACAATTGTCATTTTATCAAGGGAAAAAGAACAACGAAAGCACTTTAAAAATAAAAGCTGAAAATTTTTAGTACAGAAAGATGCCAGTGGAGGAATTAGCCACTGGTGCCGTGTGAATTTCTCTTATATCAGCTGCTGTATTCATTTCTGGGGCCAGTATTTCTCAGGAAGTTTCTGGTTTAGGGGCTGGGGATTTAGTTCAGTGGTGTAAGTGCCTTGCCTGGCAAGTGCAAGGTCATGAGTTCGACACCCAGTACCAAAAAAAAAAAAAAAAAAGTTACCTGTTGAGAAATTGATTTAGCTTAAACTCGATGAAATTACTGAACTTGAAAGCAATTATGTTTGTCAAATTTTTAAAAAGACATCCTGTACAAAATAATACGGGGTACAGGTCAGTAACATGCAAGTGGACACTGCACCCCTCACGAAGGACAAGGCAAGCGAACAAAGGAAGTTTCTAGGTGCAGCTGCCCACAGGACTCGTTTATTATGCAAGCACAGAAGCAAGCACACATAACTGTTTTTAAAAAGACAGCTTCAAGGATTCTTTCTTCACACATAGCAGATTGTCCATAAACCTTCCTATGAATAGCTACAAAAAATGAGTACTTGTACAACACTCTAAAATACGTGATTATAAACTTATTTTGCAAATCTGACTCAGGTTTCAACAGAAATTTCTTTTTACTGTTCATATTCCATGACATAGCTCTGCTTCTATTGCTTGACCACATTTATGATGAAGCTGATAGAAATCAGAAGGCTACATACAGATGACGCAATGTTACGGCGACAAAGCTACTGGATATGCTTCCCTCTCAGTCTTCTGTGAACATACAACTCCTTTTATTCTAATTACTCACAAAGCAATAAAAAATATAAAAGATCCCTATCAACCTCAATAATCTCTGTATCTTTCCCTTCCCTATCAACAATGTTAACAGTAAACATGTGAAACAGTACTAAGTATCAAATATTTGGGGTGCAAAGGAAGTCTAACATGATTAACATTATGATGGGACAGATTCCTGGCCTTCATTACTGTTCCACTCCTAAATCTCAGTTAGAATTATGAATTTCTTACTAGAATTAGAAATTTCAAACTATGTTCCAACTGTATATTGTTATTAAGTAGGAAACAATTACTTTAGAATTATTAATGACCAGTTTTCTTAATGTCAATACTTTAAGATGTCTGGAAACTAAGTGTATAGATTATATGTCTCATAAATCTTACATTTTCTTTGAAAAATAATGAAAAGTCAATGGAGTGAAAAGAGGCAGCTTTTTCGATTATAAAGATTCCAGTGGGCTCTCAAAATAACCTTAAAATTGTCAACAAAGAACCCTGGCTCCTATACTGGAACACTTTCAAAATGTTAAATTGAAGCTCAATTTTAAGATGTTCTGACTCAAGCCTCTAGAAATCTAGACCTTAGCATTTACATAAATATTCATATGTTCCTTCTTAAATTTTGCGAAATTTCCTTAAACTAAGTAAAAACAAAGGAAACAGGTTGGCAAGTGCCATCTTGTGGACTTCTTAGAAAATGTTTTCACTCTTCGTGTAATTCCAGGAGCAAAGGATTATAAATGTTTAATGTAACATGCTCAACAATCAAACTGTAATAAACTATATTCGTGGATTTGAGTTAGATTCTTCTAAAGAACTTGAAATACTTAGAGTCAAACCATCACAGTTGATCCTTATATTATCCTCAGAGGTTAGGCTGGAGAGATACACAGTATTATCAATGAAGCCTAAAAATCTGATATATCAAAGCAATTTGTAAAAGAATCTAAACAGTGAAGTCAGAATAATTCTATATTTGTAGTATGACACACAAAACTATAGGATACTGCACCCTGAGGGGGAACAAAAGGCCCTGTGTTTTTCAGGAAAACTAAATCAAAAAACATAACAAGAATTCTAAAATTCAGTGGAATTAATGAATAGATATACCCATGGGTCAGTCTACTGTATATTTATCTACTAGCCAAAGTTTAGAGAGACTAAGTTAAGGTATGCAGTATATAAAGAAGAATCAAAAGAATAATAGAGCCAGTGCAGTGGTACATGGTTGTAATCCCAACACTTTGGCAGACTAAGGCAGGAACAAAGCTTCAAGTTCCACCTGAGCAACCAGCAAGACCTTGTCTCAAAAAAGGGCTGGGGATGTAGCTCAGTGACAGAACACCCCTGGGGTCAATCCCCAGTACCAAAATAAAATATGACTAACAGAACATAAAATAGACCAAAATCACAAAGTATATATGATTCTCTTTAGACTTTATGAACAGTATAACTTCATTATTTCATACAATATTGAAGACTTAATATTCAAGAATTACCCAGCACTGCCATTTATACAGAATCTTGAATTATACCCATTGTCCCTTATAAAAATACTGTTTTATAGAGGTAAGTAGATGAAAAGTCCAGCATGAGGAAATAACCACTTGAGCTAAAGCCAACTCCTACAGAGGTGAGTAAAGAGAAACTACTTTGTTCCATTTTTTAGGTTGAAGAATCAGAAACAATTTTTGAGAACCTTATAAAGACAATAAGAAAGATTTCACACGGATGTACTGTCTTTCTAGACCTGGCCCCCGACAGTCATTTCTCTTTCAAACTGATGGTTTAAACTGAGGAAGACCAAACCCTGCAGCTACATGCTAAACAGTGCTACACCATGCCAGGACATGAGACTTTCGCAATGTGGAAAAACTGGGCCATAAAAATTTATATCAAACATGAGTAAGTAAAAGTATAGTATCTCTTTATGAGAATTCATCCCTATTCAACAGGTACAACTCAGCATAGCAGAAAGTCTAACACCATGTATGATCTTTGACCCTAACTACCTCAGTTACAGAAATCTTCAACTCACTGGCTTCCTTCTCTTATTCAATCCAAATCTTGCTTCATCTTTAGTATGATCTTATTCTCCCTGGTATGGCTAGAGATTAGTACCAGGTGTTTGATTTTCCATTTCCATAACACTGCACTTACAGCTAAAGTCTCATCAACCAGTGACTGGTAGCTGCCTCATGGCCAGCCCAGAGATGTTTTCTTTGGCTTACACAGTGTTTTCTTAACAGCCCAAATCAGCCACATTTATCATTAGGAAATCCCTCAACACTCCCTATTGTCACTGTTTCTGCCTACTATAAACATCCGACCTACTGCCCTTGTTTACATTTTTTTCTAACTCCCCCTATTTTTTTTTTTTAGTTCTTTTTCCTGATACATTTTCTCAGAAATAAAAGGGAAATCACACAGTGGTCTTGTTTATGATATATGAAGCAATAACTGCCTGAGAATTCTTCCCTAATTTCCTTCTAAAATCATGCTTAATCCCAATTCTGCTACAGGCTGACGCAGCAATGCCTGGAGAACTATAGAGTAACCACCTTTCTGATCCATAGCATTAAATGTAAAATTGAGAGAAGCAGGGCATGATGGTGCAAGCATGTAATTCCAGCTCAAGCAAGAGGATCCCAACTTCAAGGACAGCCTGGGCCTCTTAACAAAAGTCTATTACAAAATAAAATATAAACCTAGGCTGAGGTAGGAGGATGCTTTGCTTGGGTAACTTACAGACTCGGCAAGACCCTATCCCAAAATAAAAAATGAGCCAGGAATTTAGCTCAGTGTGAAAATCCTGGTTTCAATCCTCAGTACTACAAAATTAATTAATTAAAATAAAATATAAAAAGGTCCAGGGACGTAGTTCAGTGGTAGAGCAACCCTGGATTCAAGTCCCAGTACAGAAGGAGAGGGGCCTTTCTGTTGAAAGAACTGAGGAGAGCTGTGTTATCCCCTTGAGATGAAAGGTAAAAAGATACTTGGGAGGGAAAGGGGGGCATTTTTTTTTTTGGCCAAATTTAAGTTAGTCTAAGATTTTTGTCTACAACCTTCCATATCTGTTTTAATAAAATCAGCACAGAGCATCCCATTTTACAAGTGCAGTCAATGATTTTTTTCCTAGTGCTTTGTAAGTATATTATTACTTTGGGGGGAGGGACGGGGCTCGAACTTATGACCTCGCGCTTGCCAGGAAGCGCCACTGAGCTATATCCCCAATTATTTAGGATATACTAATATATTTAATTGCTCTATAACTATATGATTATATTCTATAGAAGCTTTCTCAGGGGAGTCTTTTAGAGTAAGGCACTAGAAAATGAGATGCAAAGCCTATTAAATATCATCTTTGATTTACATTCTTTAGAAATTGTATTTAAGTGATAAATAGTATATAAATACACCAGCTCATACAAGTTTACGGCATTAACAAGACAGTACTTTTTAATGCTGAAAATTTTTCAGATTTCTCTAACTTAGGAATACAGATTTTATTTGCGTTAAAATCATAACCTAAGTTTCAAAAAGCACTGCTCAACGGTAATTATGAAGAACTACTGCATTTTCTTCATAATAGTATATAAAATTCATAAAAGTCATGGTCTCTCAATCTAAGATTGATTGAATCTAGTTTAATTATATGACAAGCATGTTTTAAATTTTCCAAAAAAAGATAAATATGTCAATTAAAAAACAGTATCTTGCCATCTAATTTTTATGACAGTTGAAAACACACGGCAATGTATTAAAGTTTTACACTTATTTTAAATGTATCCTTGCTTGTGAGACAATTACTTTGGGACAGATCTTTTAAAAATTAGCTAACACTTGTGTATGTAAAATACATCAATTTCCCTTCTTCCCCTGATAATGGAAAACAGCTTATTACAAGATAAGAAAATGTTGAGCATTTTCTGTTGAGATTTCTATCAACTTTTAATTAAAAGTTATTTCAACAACAGCTGTGAAATTTTCAAATGCCTCTTCTCCAGGGTTATTAGACTTTAAACAAGATAAAAAGAGAAAAGTCTTGATTAGAAGAGTGAAATCTTAAGCCATCATAAGGTCAACGAGGTCTGACACCAAAAACAAGTCCTGGGGCTGGAATATGCAATCACCAATCGCTGCTCCCCCTCCTCCCACTCCTCCTGAAGTTTGGGTGGGTGGGTTGGTGGGTGTGGCTGCGGGTGTGGAGGGGAGAGGAAGGGAGGAGAGGAGATAGACTGAGGGGGGCGGGCACACAGACAAGGGAGCGAGAAGAGAGCAAGAGCTCCTCCATCTGGACAGACCTAGGAACAGCAGGGGGTGGCAAAAGAAAGGTTTGCTGCCCTCCTGGCAAGCAAAGGCCTCAGCGTCGTGGAAGGAAGTATCCTTCCTGGACAGCAACGGCTGTTTCCTCATTTTTTTCTACACCATTAATTCATTTTGTCCATTTTCCTTTTGAAATAATTAATCCCTTTAACTTCAATTAAAACAATGAACTGACAAGTCCAGAGAATCATTTCTCATTCGAGGAATGTTAACTTCAAAGTCTCTGGATGACTAACTTTTAATCATCATCATTAAAAAAAAAGAGCTGTTTTTAATGGGTCTCACCTTTCACTACACACATGTATATTTATATTTAAAATGAGCATCTTTGTAACATCCAAATCTGAGACAATGAACAAATGCCATCCTAAGACTTAACTTTAATAAAAATGGAAAAGACAGTGTTTCACAGTATTATAAGCAATATGTGAAATATCCTGTAAGTCACTGAGTTTACCTTTTAGAAGTCACCATTTAACACATGTCAGCACATTCCCAAAATCAATCCAGTGTGCTTTTTGATCCACTTCTTAGTGACTTCTCTCTTCAGCAACACTAAAAACAGTTATAGGTTGGCTTACAAACACTTTTTTGTGGGGGTTTTGTTGTTGTTGTTTTGTTTTGTCTTTTGGGGAGAGGGTCTCACTATGCAATTCAGGCTGGCCTTGAACTAGAAATGATCCTCCTGCCTCAGCCTCCCAAGTGCTGGGATTACAGGTATGAGTCACCACGCCCAGCAGTTTACAAACATTATAGAAGACTAGTCATCAGGTGTCCTGTGAAATTTGGCCAACCTACCAACATCTCAAAGGTAGACATGCATAAAAGGACTTCCCTTCACCACCTTCCTGCTAACAGCCTAGAAAAGTCTAAAAGAAGGGAGAGAAGACATCAAACCAGAAGCTTTCTGCATTCTTCTAAGCTTTCAGCAAGGTCTTCCCAGGAGACCTTTCCAACTGCACACTAGACCCGTGCCAACATTTAGGGGGCCGAAAGTTCACTCTGGATTAACAATCCCTGTTTTTACAGCTACTGTTTTGTGTCCTTTTTCCTCTGCTCTGAAGTGTAAAGAAGTTGTTACAGGGTACAAAGCAGTATAAATCCAAACATAATTTTACCACAAATGTTTGGAAAAAGTCATGCTGACAAAAGCAACCAATTGCACAGTAATGGATATATTTGCCCTTGACAGGCAACAATATTTCAAGAATGTATGAACTTCTACCCTTACAGACCAAAAATAAAATACTGGGCAACAAAAACAACATATGAGACATGTTGAGATATAAACTATTGTTAACTTGGTTAAGGCATTATAAAGTAATATAAAAATTTAAACAACGTTTTATATTTTACCCTGGATACTTAAACTACAGACATACTATGGTTTAAAAACTCTTATTCACCTAACAACAATGTTTTGAGCACTAAAATATGTGAAGCACAGGGCTAAGTACTGTGAAGACTACAGAAATAAGAAAGACATGAACCCTAAGGAAACCATCTGCCTAGAAAAGACATGACAAAGACAAGATATATAAATACTATGGAGGAAGCATTAACAAATGCTATGGGAGACTCATAGACCAAATGACAAGGAACTCTGAAAATCAAGGCAGGGTGTGAGTGGCAGGGTGGAGACAGTTGGAAATAAAGAAACAGGTGTGAAGGCCTTGCAGCAACCATCTGCAAGAATTAGCAGATGACTGGGCGTCAGGGGCAGGAGGCCAAAGCCAGAAGAACGAGCGCTAAGGTTCTGGGGCTGGAATATGCTGTCTGAAGTGTCTTTGTGAAATTCAGCTAGAGATCTGAAGCCTATGGAAGACTGAGCGGATGACAGAGACAGGAGTCATCCACAGGGCTCACTTTTAAAGCCGACACACTTCAAAGAGATAGGTCAGTTCCCAAAAAGCACCGGTATGTAGGGAAGCAAACACAGGAAACCAAGGAAGGGTAAAAGGAAGGAAACAGTAGGAAAATAAAATGTCTTAAAAGACATGAGAAAAAATTTCAAGCAAAAGCTATCAAAAATATCAAGTAATACAGACAGACCACACATGACAACTGGAAAAGAGCCACTGGATGTTGGCTATTGACACTTCCGGCAAAACAGAGGCAGAAGGCAGCAGCTGTGACAAGATGTTCTCCTTGTCCAAACTTTAGACAGGCTCCTCTGGGTCTTCTTCCCAACCAGGTCTCAAGGATGCCAGACCTGCAGAGCCCAGTCTGAGCAAGATGCTTGCTACACCTGCTAAATCCCTCCATCTTTGATACTTGATCACTCTTGATATCTAATCAAATCCCTCCTTCCCCACCCTTGCTATCTGATCACCCTAGCCTGGCCTCAATATGAATTCTGTTAGGTTAGGTAAGACTCTTCCCACATACACCCTTAATGTCTTCTCTTCGTAAGGTTCCATCCCCCACCTCAGACCTGCTTCATAGCTATACATTCAGAGTTGAGCTCAATCTCTTTCCCCTGTTGCAATAGTATTGACATTTATCATGATTATGTTAAATAAAATCTTCCTTGCTATTTTAACAAGTGTTTTTTTTTTAATTCAATTGTCAACCTCTGTTTTCATTACAGATAAGTGACATTTGCAAATACCCCACAAGTAATTATGATACAGAACTGCACTTTGGCACTGTGGTTGGGAAAAGACAGAAGTAGATGAAGGTTAAATAAGCAGGCAGGCAGACAGCAGTAGTGGGCATACAGACTGCTCCATCCACAAACCTTTGGCAAAGGAAGGGCACTAATAATCCATCACGGTGCTTAAGTTACAGTACCAAAGTTGAGAAAAGGATTTATCAGAGTATAAATAGCAAAGCATGGTGGTAATGAGAAGCAGCAATACAGGGGAGAGATACAAACCTGCAATACAGCGTAGAGAAAAATTCCCATATTCATTATTCTCTATCTTCTTGTATCTTTTTATAAATACCTCAGATTTAGCTAGAAGAACAAGAGGCATTAATAGAAATGTTTTCTTTATTTAAAAATATGAATTTTTAAATGGTTTGCTTATGTATGTTCTTCTAATAACCATATACCAAATAACAAATGTTCATGCAGCACATAAATTTACTATTACAAAAAGATTACATTGTTTTTATTTTCAGATCTCTAAAAGGTTAAGTAAGCCATTTGCACAATGAATTCCAATTCAATTTGATTATCTTCCATTCTTTGAGGGTAAGCATGAACAAACCAAGTTAATTTATGTACATTTCCTTTGTACTATTGAAATGAAAATAAACAATAGTTCAATGATGTGGAATTTGTTAACCAATTATGCCAAATAATTTAGAAACATCTGCTGGTTATTAGTAATACTATAGTTAAATCTCAAAAGAATACACTCCCAGAGAGATTTCCTTTTTATTCAAAACTTCAAGCTTGAGGAATTCACAGTAGAGTATGGAACCAAGAGATGACAAAATGGCACGTGTACTAAACTAAAAAGTGAAGCAAAAATAATGAAAACAAAATCCAGGATATGTATGCTGAGAGTCAGCTTTTTGTTGCTGCAACAAAAGACCCGAGAACAGCAATTTAAAAGAGGAAAGATTTACTTTGGCTCAGAGTTTCAGAGATTTCAGTCCACATCAGCATTGGCTTCGGGCCTCCAGCAAGGCAGACATCATGACAGAAGAGAGCTGCAGAGCAAATCTGTTTACCTCTTGGCAGCCAACAAGCAGAGAGAAAGAAAAGAGCCAGGGAGGAAGGGTTGGGGACTAGATATAGTACCCAAGGTCACACCCCCAGGAACCACTCCCTTCAGCAAGACCCCATCTCCTTTTCCATCACCCTCCAACAATGCCAGCGAATTATGATCTGCCAGTCGATCAGCCCATCCACAAAGTTACAGCTCTCAGTATCCAATCGTCTTCTAAATCCCCACTAGTGAAAGATTTGGGGGGTGAATTTTAGATCTAAACCATAACAGTAAGGATTTGAGTCTTAAAATTTAGATTTCAGTACTACAGTGAACTCCATAATTTCTAACATTCGTTCGATTAGTAAGTAGCTGGTATTCATCAGACATTGGCAGTTAAGGACAAAGAAGTTCCCCAATGAGAAAGCTACAGATTTAACTAACAAGAGAGGCAAAAAACTTAACCATTGTATGACCACATGGTCAGGGCTAGGACAGGCAGGTATATTAGGTTATGCGTGGAGACCAAGGGTAACTCATGAAAGGCTATTTAGAAGAGATAACCAATCACACTGAGATTGGGAAGATGCATAGACACCAGTGAGGGAAAACGCTAGGGAAATGATAGTGCCAAAGGCACATTAAGCACATTCTTTCTGGAAACATCAAGTTCAGTATGTCTAAAACACAGCCTCAAAGGAGAGACAATGAGAGATAAGAACAGGCAGGTGGGAAAGCAAAGGTCCTTTCTTGATAGCTCATATGCAAACTAGAGGATGTGGATTTAACCTTCATGGTAATAGAGAATTTTATGTACAGAAGATTTTAAGTAGAAATTTAAGGAAGTGAACGAACTGTTAAACTAACCAGTTTCAAAGAGGTAGGTTCAATGTTCACTTGTGGATTTTTAACAAGCAAAGAATAATGGAAAACAATAAAGGAAGATAAAGAGAAATTAAAGCAAATATTTAAGTTGATTCTTGGTGGTTTGCAGGTTATAAATACCCTAGTCATACTTCATTGTTATATGCTTATTTTTTTTAGTTTATGTATTCACTCAAACTTGGGTTGAGTGCCTGCTATGTTTCAAATACTGAATTTATGTCCTTGATATGTTTTAAGTGTTATGAGGGAAGGGACTATATCTGGTTAGCTAGTATATGTTTCACATTGTGTCACAGTGCCCAGCACTACCACAGAAGTCTATTTATCTTTGCCATAAATACCAGAACTAGGTCTCCACCAGAGCATCCTCATGTGACATTTACAACGCCACATGGAACATCATTAGGCACCACGTAAGTAGAAATACTTCAGAATTACACTTTAAGCAGGTCAACAGACTTGTGAAGACAAGTGCAGAGGGGCTGAGGGTGCAGTTTAGTGGTAAAGTACTCACCCTGGCTTCAAACTCCAGTATTACAATCAAACATTGTGCTGGCATCTTGGATCTTCGTTTGCATTTCATTTATAGTAACAAAAATACTGGTGACAATATTAGCTATGCTCATCCACTGCACTCAGAATCTTACATCATGATCTCATTTCTTTCTACACGAAGAGAAAGGACTCCATACCCCGTTTACATATAAGGAAAATGAGACGAGAACATACAGCTGGCATGGGCAGAGAAAAGATTAAACGCTGTTCTTATTCAAAATCTAAACCCTTTCCACCACACTATGTGCTACAGAAGGCTCATCCTCCACGAGTTTCCCATCTCAAAGGAAATTTGAAGAATTTAACATGGCCCATAGGACCACAGAGAGTCTGTGACCCTCCCTCCTGTAGGTGCCTCTGTCCTTATCTGGACCCCACCATCCCTGACCACTTCGAGACAGAGCTCCAGTCCACTCACCCCATTTTTCTTCCTAGCATTTACCACCTGACACATTAAATATATTTTAATTATCTGTCTCCCCCACTACAAATATAAATTCTCTGCCAATGGGCAGTAATACATATCTGGCACATATTAGGCACTCGATAAAGATTCATCAAACAGAAAAGTAAACAAATCATATAGGCAAACATTACAAGTCTCAGAGCTACTCAGCACAATTCTCAAATAGCACTACTCACGTCCGCTGCTTTCTCTCACTGAATAGTATCATCTATCCCTTCCCCCAACTCCAAAGCATCCTGTATTTTTTTCAGTAATTGTATTGCACCACTTCCTAACAGACCCTTCTTAGTAATGCTGCACCCTCTAAATAAAACGTCTGTTACTGTATTTTTTTGTGTGACAGGTCTCACTATATAGCGTGGCTGAATTTGAATTCTAGGTTTAAATGCTCCTCCTGCCTCAGCCTCCCAAGTAGGTGGGACTACAGACACACATGACCCCAATCTTTTAAAACTTCCACTGCCTTTTCTCTCACAGTATAACTCCCTCAATCAAAATGCTTTCCCTATATCTTATAACTTTAAGATCTTCTATCCCTAACATATCTTTATGCTACACAAAGATTTGTGCCTATATTTAGCTTGGTATTCCTCATAGGTAACTTGCTAAAAATCTTATTTTAACTTTACTATAATGTTGTAAAACTCCTTTAGCAGCGGTCTTCAGAGGAAAACAGCTTAGTCAAGCATGTCCCTCACAGGGACATCTCTGGCACTCACCTGTTGTCTTCTCTACCTAGCACAAGTTACTTCAAATCCTAAAGTCATCTCTACCAAGTTTCACAGTCATTAAGGAGATAGGAGACAATGACAAAGTTCTATACAAAAAGCATGCTGCAGAAAGGACAGCCTACACAGGACTGAAGAGATGTCCTAAGGGTAGAAATGGGACAATAAGGAAGGATTAGCAGTTTAAGGAGCCCAGAGGACCCATTTAGCTTTTGAAACGTCATGTCTGTGGTCATAAAAACTATTCAAGTAGAGATGGGTTTCTTGGACCCTATCCTTTTTCAGCTTGCCTCACATCATGAAATGCATACAACCAGTGAAATCGAAAGGTAAAAAGTCAGAGTGGAAAGGGAACAGAACAACTTCCAGTGAGGTTGGTGGAAAACAACGAGGTGGCCCGGGAGCATCACTGGGCAGCTGGCAACAGGCCTGGTCCAAGCCATCCTCCCTTGTCCCCAGAGCTGCTTGCTTTTCTGACAGCAGCACATCCACTTGGAGAAAGAAAGCACAGTTTCACCAATTATTTTTATTTATTCTGGTTTGGAGGGGAGGAAATGAAAGGAAAAAGTTAAAAGTATTTTGTTTTTTTACAGTTTATGAGAATTTTTCTTCTAAGTAAACTTTGTTAACTCATTTAACTAATTACAGCATGAAACGTACAACTCACCCTATTAATGTGTACAATGCAGTGGTTCTTAGTATATCCACAAAGTATTCACTTTTACAAAATTAAGTAGCCAAATTAGGAATGTAAATTTATAAATGTCAGGCATGTTTATTTGTGTGACTTTCAATGTAAAACAGTCATGTTAACATCTTCCTCAGTTTTCTCTATCTTGCTAAGGATACTTGAGACTATATAAATCAATAAAAGTCAAAAATTATAGAAATCATTTTCTACATAAGAATTACTTATGGCTCGTAATTTGATTAGAAGAAGGTCAGACTTCAGAACTTGTCTTGAAGGGCCTAAGGAAAGTTGGTAAAAAAAAAAAAAAAAAAACTACAGTGAAATCCTAAATTACCAGGTGTGACCCACTGCCAGGTGTGGTGCCACAAACCTGTAATCCCAGCACTCAGGAGGATCACAAATTTGAGCCCAGCCTAGGCAACTTCACAATTTGGAGAGACCTTGTCTCAAAATAAAAAATTCTGAGACTTCCCTGCACACCCCTGCAAAAAGGTAACCCATGCTGGTGACTAAATGGTTGGGAGAGGAAAACAAAGATTGGGGAAAGGCTGGGTAATGCTACTACAGAGAAGAACATTACTGGGTTCAGACAGTCCTGAGACTTGGTGAGCCCCTGAACTCACTGCTGATCTAGCTATAAACCACAGCCCTGTTTAGCTCTAAGAGATGGGCTGACCTTGCAGAATGCCCATTCACCCAGCTCTGCCAGCTGGGGCTCTGCTGGTGTGGCTAACAGGGTATTGAGACAGCCAGCCAAGAAGTGATCTCTGACTTTCCTGCTATCCAGTGATTACCAGGCTTCTTTAACTACCCTCTGCTTCCTACAGAGCAAGGTAGGAGCTGTTAGCATACAGGAGCCAGGTGGGTGTCCCCCAAAGTCAAGATGGGAGCCTCACCTCTTTCTACCTGTGGGGAAGGTTGCAGATTCACTGATTTCCATACAGAATTTTCAGGACAAGTCAGTAAAAGAGGTTTATTGGGCAGAATTCTAAAAGTACAAACTGAAAGAAAAGAGAAAAGAAAAGAAAAGAAAAGAAAAGAAAAGAAAAGAAAAAAGAAAAGAAAAGAAAAGAAAAGAAAAGAAAAGAAAAGAAAAGAAAAGAAAAGAAAAGAAAAGGAGCAGGCCCAGGAAGGAGAGAGGTGCCATGTGGGCCTAGAACTGGGAGTATTTATGGAGGTTTGAGGGTAGACATCTGGGAACTTCTGAACCTGTGGAAAGTGATGATCTGATTTATAGGTAAAAGGTGGAGGCACCTTCCACCGGGGACGAGTGATCACTCATTCACAGATGACAACCATCACAGGCAACAGCACATTCCACCCAAGAGGGAAAAGCCCTCTTTTCCCAAGAAAAGGAATGGCCTATTCATAGATGGGAAAAGCCCATTTACATGTGAAAAAGAATGGTCACAGGGCCTATTTACAGAAGAAAGCACAGGCTCAGGCTTATGTGTCTTTAAGGACCTTAGAATTTTAGTCAGTTTGGCTGGGGATTTAGCTCAACAGCACAAAGCACCTGCCTGGCAAGTGTGAAGTCGTGAGTTCAATCCCTGGTACCAAAAAAAAAAAAAAAATTTAGTGGGTTTCAGGCAGTGTGGAGACAAGTAAACTCTTAAAAATTGTACTTTTACGAAGACTGCAACTTCCAGGCCTCGGTGGTAGTCACCCCAGGCAACATTCCCTTGGTTCCTTCCAGACCAAACACACGCAAAACTTCTCAGAATAATGTAAGCCCATAAATTGTCTTAATTGAGAAAGAAAAGGAACTGAAGAGAAAGAAGTAGGTTGAAGAAATCCAAAGAATGTTTAAATTACCTATATTTTAAAAGCAAACAAATATAGGGCCTATACCCGCAAATGAGCCAGTACTCTTTCTGAGGGTGGCCCATTTTTTCCAAAAAATAAACATCTGTCTCTGTTTCTGTCAGGTCCATACTATTTTTCTTTTAATTTCTATTTAATAAAACTCTCCCTATGCCTCTTATAGACTAGTCCTGAAAAATCTTTTTCCAACAGACATCAGTGAATCTGCAAGCTTATTTTATGGGGAGGCCAGGTTATGTTCCTATCTCAGCTTCAGGAATCTCAGACCCTGTCTGGTGACTGATTTGTGTCCTAAAGCACATTTTTTCTTAAAAGTACAATTTTACAACTACAATTCTTTGTCTCTTTTCTACCCATCTTTATTTCTTCAGGGTTAGTAGGTGCAGCTAGCACATGGAATTAGTCATGCCTCAGTTCTCAACTGACTGCTTTGAAACTCCTGAAATTGGGTAGTCAGCATATTCTGGGGGGAAAATCTTGTCCTGGTACTCAGTTTGTTGGTACTCAACACGCAATCTAGAACTAGAATTTGCCTCTGACTCACTGCTCTTTCCAGCCCAAACATGTTTGGTACTGGTCATCTTCGGTGCTCCTGTGCCCAGCAGAAGCAGTTAACCGGAATACAGCAGGGTCACTGCAGGCTGTGAGAGAACTGTGCACCGTGCTGCACAGGCCTGCTGGGCACCGCGTGACCTTAAGCCTCGCCCGCATCTCCTGCATGCTGCTAGAGGTGTCTGTTGAACAAATGAGCAAAGAGTGGAGTTGGGACTACATTTAGAGCATTTCTTGGATATGGAAACTTTAAAAACTGTATCAAGATTTATACTGAGATACAGCATCATTTGAAGATGACTAAGAATAGTTGCAAACCTTTGAACTTCCAAAGATGCACATTTTCAGGTCTGAGGAGTGGCCCAGGCTGGAGCACTACTTGCTTAGCATGAGTCAGGTCTTCAACCCGTACCACGACACACATCCTTCCACGCCCAAGTGAGACTATAATCATCACAGAACAAGTTATACTGCATCAAAAGTATTACTTTAAACAGCAAAGGTGATTTTTTTCTTTTGTTTTTGGTACCAGAAATTGAACTCAGGACCTTGTACTTACCAGGCAGATGCTGTACCATTGCACAGCTGCACAGCTGTATCTCCACCCCACAAAGGTGATTAACAGGGAGTACCTCATCTTAACAAGCATTTGACTGAATTCTTGTATTGAAGAAGGGAGAACAGCTGGGGATTTCGCTCAGCAGCATAAGTGCCTGCCTGGCAAGTGCAAGGTCATGAGTTCGATCCCCAGTACAAAAAGGGGGGGGGGGATTAGATGTGTATGAATTAAGTAACTTTACAGGTTCTTGCTTTTTAAAGCTAACCTTCATTAATTTCCTCTGCAAAGTACATTCCTTACATTTACAAAAAGCCTAGATGGTAAAGTAAAACACAAAGTAAGGCTCTGCCTAAACTACTAACCAAGACACATAAGATAAGGCAGCCGTGGTTACTCAGACAAGCTAAAGGTGGAAAGCTCTGACTTGAGACTGACACTGCATTCATCTCTCTTGCCTTGACCATCTTGTCACCATCTCACACAACTTTATCATCTCATTGCTCTTTTGTTCTAAATTGGTCATTATGAACAAATATAAGCTGGGCATGGTAGTGCATGCTTGCAATCCTAGCATTCAGGAGACTGAGGCAGGGGGATGGCAAGTTTGAGGCCAGCCTGGGATACTCTGGGAGACCCTTCCTCAAACAACTAAATAAAGTTAATATAAAGGACCATCAGGTGATTCTAAGATCAACTAGTTAAGAGGTAATAAAACCTAAAATAAAATCCACTTCTTCTAAACCTTGGAATACTTCTTTTCATATTTACAAAAGCTATTATTAATTGGGCAAATTTGATCCAATCTCCTAATATTTATAATTAATTCAATGGCTCTCAACCCTGAGTGCATATAAGAATCACAAGAGGTGATTCTTGCAAAGTCCCCTCCTCATTCTTCGGGCAAAAGAACCTACATTATTAACAGACATTGAGATGACTGATCTACAAACCACACTTTAAAAAGAGCTACTGCTCTTATCACTACCTTAAAAAAAAAAACAGCTTCTGTTCACCAATGTACTTTGCTTTACAACACAAATGTTCACACTAAGTGAATTTTGTAAACTGAATTCCATTTTCCCACAAGTAGACTTTAGAATTTAAAAACACTTTATTTCCTGCAAGGGACGGGAGTTTCTACTATGCTTCCTTCTGAAAGTCAAATTCCATGTGAATCCTTTCTTCACCTCCACCTGGGTAGTGAGACATAACACTGGAACCCTTTTAAAAGAACATTACCTAACCCAGTTCACTTGTTTTACTCATCAGGCATATCACTATTCTAAAAGTGCTTGACTTGTAAATTTACTTTTGAATACAAACCGTGAAAAATGTCTTTAGGAAGGAACACTGACTTAATTAGAAATTGTTTTACACAGAAATCTTCAGGACATCTCACTGCTAGGGTATTTTTTTTTTTTAAGCTACAACAGTTGCTAATTAGCTGCACCATCTTCAAAAGACCATATCAACTATGAGTAGAACCTCACCTTCATTTTAACTTTTGTACCAAAAGTTCACTTAAATAAAATGCTTCTACTAAGTAATGCAGAGTAGACACAAGATACTGAAAGACAGCAAGATTTTTCAGTGAAAGAAGAAATAAAAACACTCTGATTCCAGGAGGTTATAATACAGTTTGAGGTAGTTACATCAACAGTCATCTTAGGTATATGATACTTAATGTGCCTGATCAAGTGACATAAAATTTAACTGGAAATCTGATATTGTGAATAACTAAGAGTGTCCTTCTAGCTATCACTGTACCTGCTTCTTTGATAAGCTGAATATTTTGAACACACCGAGTTTTCCTGAAGTGAGGCACACAAATACCAGCCTGTTTTGTAAAAGGAAACAATGTACCTTTTCAGTCCTTCCCAATCCTTTGTCACTGCAGACTATGAAAAAAAGAATCCTTAAGTCTTAACCACTGAAACAATAGTGGAATCACATCACGAAAACAGCATTTCTTTCCTAAAAGAACGCTCAAAAAAAAAAAAAATTCTCATTATACTCATATGCCAGTAGCCAACTTTCTTGTTTGCTCTCATTCGCTAGCGCAAACATTTTCAAGGTTAACCAATATTAAGTTGGGAAATTACTGTTTCCAATGGAATACACAGTGCTCCTCAAAAAAAAAGAAAAGAAAAGAAAAGAAAATCCCCCCATCAATCTAACAAAAAGCAACATATGAATTCCGTAATTCTAGGGAGGATGAGGATGCTCAGACATCTTCCTCCACATAAATAAACTTTCCAGGGTCTTTATTTACCGACTTGGAAAAGGTCGGTTAGAAACAACTAAGCAACTTCTCTCCCAAGTTGGCGTCTCGGAGAATCCTCGCAGGTTTACGCGACACCCAGGACTCTAGAGCCTCCCAGCGCCAAAGTGGCCGGGGGAGCAACGCCCATCGGCCCTGCAGCGAGAGGAAACAATGGGCGCGGCGCGCGGGGCCGGCCCCGCGCCAGGAGCCCGACCACAGCGGAGCCGGGGCGCGGCCACCTGCGGCGGGAGGAGAGGGCTGCACTCACCGAACAGCGTCAGGGCCATGGTCGCGGCCGCCGCCGCCCGCCGCTCCGCGCGCTCCTCCCGGGCGGGCCGCGCTCACCGCATCGGCCAGACGCGCTCACACCTCGGAGGGAGCGGGTGCCTGAGGGGCGTGGTGGAGTCGGCTGCAGGCTGGGACGCCGGGGGCCGCTGCAAGAAAAAGTTAGGCTCGCGTTATTGTGAGGCGCGCCGACAGAGAACCCCGCTAGCCCTGGGTGACTGGCACTTGTCGCTGCGGCCCGGCTGAGGCGCGGCGTGAGCGCGCGGGCGGCGGTACCTGCGAGGCGGGAGGCCGAGCCGCGGCGCCGCAGTGGCGGACGGAGAGGCGGCGGGGAGCGGAGCAGCCTCGCGGAGCCCCGGAGGGGCGCGCTCACTCTGCATCCCGCGGCCTCGCAGACGCCATCTTGCGATAGCGTCTCCCTAAGCTCGGCCGCTCCGCTTCGCCGCCTCCCGCCGCCCTTTAGGCTGCCCAGCCGGGTGCGTTCCCATGACAACGGGCGCGCGCGGGCCGCGGGGGCGCGCCCTCCTTTCCCCGGCGGCCAGCAGCTGCCCGCGCCCCCCTACCGGCGGCCGCCCGGAGCCCAGGTCGCGTGGGGTGGGGCGCCGCGCGTTTCCGCTGACATCCCAGGATTTTTCTTGAATGGGGTTTAGGGAGGCGCGAAGAGGAGGAAAGCTCAGCTGTTACTCGAAAGCAAAAGAGTCACAGGAGGATGCAGCCAGGTTGGGGCGTCTGAGGACTGGGTTCAATTGAGGATCGGTGCCTCCTGGCGCCCTGAGTTAACAGACTGGAACAGCGACCTGAAGCTGCAGGACTGGGATGGGAGCCTGGAGCTGACCGGGAGCGCTGCATGTTGCTTTCCTTCCCTTTCGGATCTGGGAGCCATTGGGAGTAGTTCTGATCATGTTGCTATATATTGAGGAAACTGGAGTCCCTTTAAAAGCATCTGGAGTTGCCTAAAATAATCTATCAAAAGGCACATGCTTAATCCTCGTTTTCTTCTTTTTACATCCTACTCCTTTGATACTGTCTAAGGAGAAACCAGCACCCCTCACTGATTGGCATTTATCTGCCACAAAAAACACTGTTCCCCTGAGCTTTTGATATTTATCTGATAATCACTGGCAGCATCTTTCTTCCTGTGATGTTTTCTCCTTGCTTGTCTTTGCCTCCCCCTTCCCCCACCCTCCGCTTTTTTTAGCATAGCGGCAGCCACCTCCCACCTGTCTTTGCCTTAATTAATGGGAAGCCATGAAACACCTTGAGATTATCAGCCAGAGGATGTCCTTGAAAAGCTCAGTTTTGATTTTTTGTCGTTTTCATTTAATGTATTCAAGAATCAGTGCTCTCTGGTTACTATATTTGTTCCCTGTTTAAGAAATTCTTTTTTTTTTCTTGTTTCTCTGCCTAGAGGTTTAATACTATTTTAGTATCTAATCATGTAAATTTTCTTTTTAGTTCTCATTTCTTCCTGCATCTTTCCTTGGGTTCCCTAGAGTCGTTTTCCTTTTTAATTTCCAACCAGTGCTTTTAAGAATATTATATCAGTATCTTCTATTTAATGTATCTAGGGATCAAGACCTTATAAAAATGATAATTACTACTTCAAATGGAGCCACAGTTAATTCATCATCACTATTTCAGAGCTGATTCAACTATCAGAAGAAAAAAGCCAGTTAGAAGGAGGAGCCAAACCTTTTGTTTCAAGTCAGTTAACTCAAAAAGAAAGAAATATCACAATAATTCAGCATGAGTGGGCAGATGCTTAAGATGCTATGTGCTTGAAATTTTCTGATGTAAAATGATGCAGCCACTAATAAAAAAATAAATCTTGAAATCCCCAGCATTTTAAATATTTGATGAAATAGGACCCTTCATTTTAAAGAGCCATTTTTTGCTTATGAGAAAATACACAGCTCAGGAAGACAAATGGAAACTTGAGGCTTTGTGGGACAGATTTTATAACCATGTGAAGCTTGCTGCCAATCTGCTCCACAACCAGATAAATCAGAAACTAAAGGCTCCATTTACTGTCTCAACCAGTGATCTTCAACCTTTTGGGGGACCTAATTACTCTTTGAGGCGCTAATGGAAATCTGCCTGGAAAAGTGCTCACATACATACATACACTCAAACCAAAAAAAAAAAAAAAATTTTGTAACATTTCAGAAGGATTGTTCAGGGGCCTTAGGTTAACCCTTAGCTATCTTTCATAATCTCAGAAAGTTTTTGCCTTTATAATTTTTTAAAAAGTCTCTTTCACAGAGAATCATGGAATTTTGAACAGCAGGGGACCAAACTCCCTCTCCTGCAAAAAACAAAACAAAACAAAACAAAAAAGCTTGAGGATCCAGTGGTTAAAAGACTTCCTCAAATGGGCACACCTATTTAGCAGCAGAACTACTAGAAAAATCTTAGGTCACTTCCTCCACCCTCATGCTCACCAATTTAGTGCTTGCATGGTTTGAATTTAAAAGGCAAGTGTTTACTACTAAAAGCAGACTAGTAAGGAGTACGGTATATTGTCCTCAACCATTTTGCATGTTTGGGTCTTCTTGGAGTTTAGAAAGTTGCATCTTGTCCCAGAGTCTTTCTTCACATGCTCTTCTACCCAGAACTATGCCTGGCCAAGCCAAGAGAGGAAAAATACTGTTCTCTTTATTCAGCTCTGTTTAAGAGGTGCCAGAGTGTGAGGGTTTGGGTACTACAGCTCTGCTGACTGGGAGTTGTGTCTTAGAGGTGACCAAGAGGGAAATTCACTGTCCAGCACTCAACCTTACTTGCAGGGTTTGGTTATTTATATCCTTGCTTCTTGCCTTTGTTTTTCTTTTTTTCCCCCCAGTATGGGAGTTGAACCCAGGTTTTCATGTGCTAGGCACTGTGCAACATCCCAGCCTCCTTTTAAAATTCTGTTTTTGAGAAAATGTCTAAATTGCCCAATCTAGCCTCAAACTCACATCCTGCCTCAGCATGCTGAGTAGCAGGGATTATAGGGCTGTACTACTGTACCCAGCTCCCAGTTTTCTACTTATTAATTGTGGTCAAACAATGCTGAGTCCTAGTGATAGACTCAGCCAGTTTAGATTCAGCCTAGGACTCCCCACTTTCTCTTGTCTGCATTTCCTTGGGACCCCCACACCAAAAACACACACACAACTGTTTTTACGAAACACACACACAACTGTTTTTACGGTGCTATTTGGAACAATACAATATGAAAGTTGCTTTGTTCCTTTGTAAGCACTTAGCGTTCCATACTCAACGGCTTATGATTGATTTTCAAATGGTTGGTGCTCTAACAAAATACTTTGTATAACTGATCAAAGTGCTCTGTCTTGAAAATAGTATTGGTTTTTCTACTATTGCACTATTCAGAGAGGAACAGTATGCTTCTTTAGATGACTGACAATAAAGCAGTAGCCTTTTGGCCACAGATTCAATGTAAGGAAGGGCATTAACCACTTAAAGGTGATTATTTATTATGGGTGGTGACTTTGGTTGTTTATTTCAAGAGGGCAAAGAATAAATTGACTTTTCAAGACATTTATGTTTTCATTCAAAGATTTAATTTTGTAGTAACAGGAAAGTAATTAGAATGGTCACTCTTGTTTGCTCTGTTACTGATTGTTAACTTTTTTTTTTTTTGGTACTGGGGATTGAACTCACAATCACGTGCTTGCCAGGCAGGCACTTATGCCACTGAGCTAAATCCCCTGGCTGAGTAATAACTTTTTAAACAATTTTTTTTACTCCTTTCTGGTTTTTATCTTCACCATTCATAAAATTTAAGGATAGGATGAAAGTATCTCTAATATCCCTTTTAGGCTTATCTGCCATTTTCTGATATTTTGGAATCTTTAAATGCATTATAGATAAAACAGAAGACATTTTTATTTGAATCTTCAATATATTTAAAGTGCAGGGATATCAAAGTTCATATATACTCAGTGTAATAAAGGATCATATTTTATTAATCCATGCATACTGCTATTTCATCTGCAGTGTGTTACACTAATAGTGTTACATTTATTGTACAGAGAACAACTTGTTTCCAGTTTAACAGGATTAAAATGAAATGTATGCAGTGAGCAATCCATTTTAAATTTACCAGAAATTTCTCATTTTTATTTAAATTGTGTTGACTAAACAGAACTTAGACATTCCTTTAAAAGTGTTTGTCTACATTTTAGACTAATGACTTATCAGGAGTGTTTCAGATTTTCTTTTTGTTACTCATTTAGCCTCATTCCCATTGGTAAACATTGATTTGTTCCTCGGCTGTGAATGAAGCAGAAATTAATGAGGCAGTTTCTGCCTCACAATAACAAGTTAAAATTATAGCACTTTATCATGTCAACACAGCTTTAAACACTAGGAATACCAGTGCTATTAGCACAATTCCCAAAATAGTGCACAAGTTTGCTGTTGAAGAAAAAATTACAGTGTATTTCTGCCAATGTTAGAGAAACATTTTCTCTTCCTCAGTTAAACCAATTAAGGAGGTAAAAATTGTTTTTAAAATATTAATATATTACATTCTAGTCTATGTTTATGTTACCAGTTCAAGTATTTGTTCCCATTGTGTGAATTTGTTTAAAGTAAATTTGATCTGTTTGTAATAATGTTTTCCTGAAATGTAAATGAGTGGTTTTTTCTCCCCCCTTTTATCTCATTCTTTCTGAATTAACACCTTACCTGCTACTTTATGGCATCCCATGATTTATAAACAGCACTTTCATAAGACAAAGCCATATACATACAAGTAACTTAAGGTAACATTTGCCTTGAACACAAGGATATAGACCATACAGCTATGGGAGGGGGCAATATTTATGTCAAACTACAAAACTGGCCATAAGGCTTAAATAATATGAATTAATGTTTAGGAGAATTAACAGTGTTATACAGAAGGGACCTAAATTATAGCCCGGGGAATAATACTGGGTCTTAGAAATGAAGTAAAGCCCAAGTTGGAAAATGCCTAAAAACTCTTATGAACAGAGTCTGTCTGTTCCTGTCCACAGTGCGTGCTGGAGTAGCAGACGACACTGCCACTGAACTGTGGTGAGAGGAGAGGTGGCTGTTGTCTGGTTAGGCACAGCCTTGGAATTGTGTATTACTGAGGACACTGCTAGTCCTTAGCATTTCATTTCAACATGGAAGAGTGGAGAAAACTGTTTTAGAAAGGGTGTGTGAGTGTATGTAGTTATAGATGCAAAAGGAGCAGAAACTGGAATTCTAAACTGGGATGGAAAAATCATTTTTTACCTTTAACCCAAGATAGTGGATTTCTCATTAATTGCTCAACTCAAACAGGAAATCTTAGTTTAATAGGCAATAGAGCCACAGATATTAATTACTATGAACCCTAGGTTAGACTATTCTAAAAGCCACAGTCCTTTTTTTAAAAAATTTGTGATAAAATTTATGTGGATGTAAGCAGAGACTGCTGCCATAGGCCTGTAATCTCAGCACTCTGGGAGGCTGAGGCAGGAAGATACAAAGTTTGAGCCCAACCCTGACAACTTAGTGAGACTTTATCTCAAAATCAAAAATTAAAAATGGAGTGGGAATGTAGCTCAGTTTAAAGGCCCTGGGATCAATTCCTGTAATGCCAAAACATATATACATATATATAACATCAGAATGGTTATTGATTTAGAGTGGTCAAAATAAAAAGGGAGGGAAGGTTTAAAACAGCCCTTAAAAAGGTCTGCTTTTTAGATTTGGTTCTTTAGTACTGGAAATAGAACCTAAGGCCTTGTACATGCTAGGCAAATATTCTACCAGTGAGCTACATTCCCCCAGCCCTCAAAAAGGCCTGTTTTTAATTTGCCTTCAATATATGTTTTAAAAGAATACTGATTTCCCGGTAAATGGTATAACAAATCTTTTGAAATTTTTTATAGGCTTAAAATCAAATACATTTCCAAATATACATTACATAAAAGTGCTATGATTATGGCTGCTCTAAGTAAAAGTTTTTTGTTCTGTACTATAATAATATTGTAGTATGTTAAGCCAGTGGTTCAATTCAAGTGTGTTTTCTGAGGCTACGAGGCATATCTGAAGCACAATGTGGCTCAGTGTCTATTTAACTTGAGCAGTTGGAGTATTGCCAGGTTTTTACAAGAGGGCATAGGGGATTTGGCTAGGAATCAACTCTCCCTAACATGGCCATGGTTTCTATGGTTAATGTGGGTGTTCACAATACGGATGACTTACTCAAGCTGATTAGACTGGGAGCTATAAATCAGCAACAGAGCTAGAGCTCTGAGTGAGAATTACATAATATCCAATTAACAGAGCTGAAAAAAGAGAGAAATTAATTTCCATGATTAAAATCACAGTCTAGACTTGAAACTTGTCTACTCCTGTGATGGAGTTTTCATGAAGCCAGTTGCATCGTGTTGTAAAATAGAACTTGTATCAGACATTTGGGACAATACACAAATTTGAATTCATCTACAATGCTTTATCCATTCAACAAATACTAAATATCCTTGATATAGAAACCACCATGCTAGATTCTGGCAAAGGTGCCAAGGATGAATCAAACATGTATTCAGATCTAAAAAACCTGCAGTCCCTGAAGGTAGATGAGACTCGAAGATGGGGCAATGACAAGGGCTGAGAGATGAGCACACATTAAATGCTATGGAAGCTCAGAAAAGAGAAAGATTATTTCCAGCTGATGAAACAGGTAAAAGCTTCAAGAAGAATCAGGCTGTGCTTTGAGGTAAGGACATGAATTAAGCAAAGAAAAGAGAAAGGGGGTGGAGTTTAGATCAGAGGGAAGAGCATGAGGATGGTGACAAAGCATGGCAAAGGTGACTCAGGCTGCAGCAAAGGACTCTGGGGAGGGAGTAGGGGCACTTGGACAGGGAAGTGGGGACAGACATAGGTCAGGTTGCAGAACTGATGCTTACTGGGTTATTACCCAGATCCTGCCTACTTTCTACAAGCACTTGAGGCAGCTAGGAATTTGAATTTATCATGTAAACACTAATCTCAAATTCTTTTCATTGCCCTATTTCCCAGTAACAATTTTTTAAAATTATTTGCATTCTGAGGATCAAACCCAGGGATTTGTGGATGCTATACAATCTCTCTACTACTGAGTAAAAATCTGAGCAACAAATTTTTAATCACACACACACACACACACACACGCACAGACATCTCCAGTGTCACAGGACATCTTGAAAAATATCTGAATTCAGATACTGGCTTCACCTCTCACTGTGATCTGCAGCAGGTTTCAATCTTGGACTTCTGTGTCCTCTCTGTAAAAAGGAGGTTCCCTCCCTATCAGTTAGTTTGTGATTCTAATTATAATTGACAGAAAACTCAAATTGGTTTCACAAAAAACAAAGACATTTTATTTGCTCCGTAATGGAAAAACCCAGAATCAGGGTGAGTTTCAGGGAAGGCTGATTCAGCAGTATAAAAGGTGTTTCCAAAGAACTTGGTTGCTCTTTTTCTCCAGGTGCTATCTTTATATGCCACAGCCCTCTCTGCCACCACCATTTAATATATCCAGACTCTCCTTTGGGACAACAAAATGGCTTCAGTTTGGAGACATCACATAAACTCACCTCTCTGGCCAGATGTGGTGGCACACCTATGATCCCAGCACTCAAGAGGCTGAGGCAAGAGGATTGCTGTTAAAGCCAGCCTAAACTGCATAGTGAGTATAAAAAAGAAAGCAGAAAGAAAAAGGAAGGAAGGAAGGGAAAGAAAGAAAGGGGAAAAAAAGGAAGCAGAGGGGGAAGGGGAGGAGTAGAGAGAGAAGTGGGAAGGAAAAAGAAAAGAACTTTCTCAAGCAGTGTTATAGTTCAGATCCCCCCACCCTCCTGTTGATTGAACTCATAATCTACGTCCCCAGCCGTTATTTTTTATTTTGAGAAAGGATCTCTCTTAAAGTCACCAGACTGGCCAATTTGAGCTTGTGGTCCTCCTGCCTTAGCCCAGAATGCTAGCATTACAGGCTGCAAACACCACATCAGGCCTGGGGTAAACCCAAAGTCTCATATGTCCAGAGGCAGGGCTCTTGGAAGGTGGTTGGAGCACAGGGCCGCTAAACTTTTGGGTGGGTTCATCCATAGATGAGTCATGGCTTTTAGGAGTGGGGCCTGGTGGGAGCAGGTGGGCCCTTGAGGACACAACCTGGAAGGGAGTGTTCTAGCCTCTGGCTCCTTGCTCTGTTTTTGCATCTCCTGCTCTCTGTGGTTCCTAGCTGCCAGGTTGAGCAGCTTACCTCTGCTGAGCCCTTCTGTCATGGCATTTCTGCCTCGGAGCCAGCTGACCATGGATGAAAACAGTGAATCAAATAAGTGCTTCCTCTTTAAATTGCACGTGTCAGATATTTTGTCCCAATGACAAAAATTGGACTAATACAGGCAAGTTCAGTTTGCAGCTCTTGCCCTTGGATCTCTCTGGAAAATTATGGTGGTGAAGAAGAAGAGAAAGGAGTCTTTGGCATGTTCCTGTTCAGACCCTCAGTGGCACTAAATCCCACAGGCACAGCTTGCCCAGGAATTCCAAGAGGTCAAAAATCACAGGTTTTGGGGCCAGGGATTTAGTTCAGGGGCACAAGTGAATGCCTGGCAAGCACGAGGTCCTGAGTTTGATCCTGGTACAAACACAAACAGAAAATCATAGGGTTTTCAACAAATGAGTGAAAGGTTGAAATTCGTTTTATTGAAACGTAAGGTTTTAAAATCCTACTTTAAGGTAAAACAACTTCCTATCGAGTGTTTATTGTACCCAGGAGTCCTTCTGTTAATCCCCCTCACTTGGGTCCTCCTGATCCTAGGCTGACAACATTACAGCACCTGGCACTCCTGAGCTGGGACCAGTGGAGGCTGGCTGTCAGGAGAACTGCTTCCTGCGTTTCTCCAGAGGAACAATGCAAATTGGAGAAAGACAACCTCCAGAGATAGGGTGACAGAATGTACTTGTCCCAGCCAAAAGAAGGAAACCCACAGAGCAAGGGAGAGTTCCTGTCTGGTCTTCACTTAGCACAGCCTTGTCTGGGAGTCCTCACCCCTTTTCTGTCCTTGTGCTTTAGGTGGTGTTTGTCCCTCCACACTGAAGCTGAGGCTCCTTTAGGCCAAAAGACTGTGGCTCCTCCTCCTCCCTCTTCTTCTCCTCCCCCTCTTCTCCTCCACCTTCTTTTTCATCTATGATGGAAGCATTAGACTGTCTACCATACAGCATTCTTTTTTATTGAATCCATTATTTAATGAAATGGCTAATTCATTTCCCGCTTATCTTTCAGTACAATGCAGTCTCCTTCGGAGAAGAGAGTGCATTTGCTCATTAGACCCAGGCAGCCCTCAGCGTGAGGGAGAACCCTCCAATCTCTCCCAGCCTCCCAGCCCCTTGGGACCTTAATACTCTGACCCTTTCCCTCCCCTTAAATTGCCATTTAGAGTTTTATTTAGTTGAGAGTATTTAATAGTAGTTTTTTAGGGCCCCTTTTCACTTACAAGCTTGTTCAGCCCATGGCAGGATAGGGGATCCTAATGCAGGTACTCGTTAGAATAAAACAACACACAGATACACAGTTAGCTGCTGTGCAACAGAGATCTTATGAACTTAGGGCTGGGCTGGTTACATGTCACTAGTCACACTGAAGGAGTATTTAACTTTATTTTCTTTTATTTTTTGCAGTGCTGGAGATTGAACCCAGGACCTTGAATGTGCTAAGCAAGTGTTCTACCACTGAGCTATATACCTCCAGCATCTTAAAACATTAGTTCAAGCTGAAATTCTCCAGGAAATTCTCTAGCTACCCTACCCAGAAATAGCCTACCCTTTTCTTAGCTCTCAGGGAACTTGAGTGAGTGTGTGTGTGTGTGTGTGTGTGTGTGTGTGTGGTGTACCAGCATTGAACCCAGGGGCACTCTACCACTCATACATCCCCAGACTTCATTTTACTTTGAGGCAGGTTCTATTCAGCTGTCTAGTTTGGCTGAGCATAGTCTGTGCCTAGTTGCTGAGCCTAATTAACCCTTCTCTGCTCAAACTTTGGTCTGTTATATTAAGGGTTCACAAGAGAATAGATTTAATATAAGACATATAATTTTTAGAATTATTTTATATTATACACCCAAAAAGTCAAATGCAGTAGAGTGCAAGAGATCTGTCCATGCTCTAGAGACCCAAAGAATCTAGCTGAAGGCTTGGATCCCACCGAAGTGTCCTGCACGAGTCCAGTTGAAGATGTAGAACTCACGACAATGTGTCATGCAAGTCTGTATCAAGGATTTGCACTGGAAAGGCCCAAAGGTCAGTGATGGAAGCTTAAAGTCTGTGCTAGCAGGGTGAAGGATCTGTGCCAGCAGGTTGAGGGATCTGTACCGGAGCCAGGAAGTGATGCTCAAGGTAAGGACCAGAGCTCCCCTAAAAAGAATGACAGCCATCCTCAGTGACAGTGAGGGCCCAAGCTCCTCCAGTGAGAGCAACTGAGTTCATATCACAAAGCCAGTGTGACATGCTTCTCCAGGGGAACCAACAGTATCCTATCTTCCCCTCCAGGTCTCCTTTTATGAGCATATCTGACACGTGCAATTCAAAGAGGAAGCACTTATTTGATTCACTGTTTTCATCCATGGTCAGCTGGCTGCGAGGCAGAAACGCCGTGACAGAAGGGCTCAGCAGAGGTAAGCTGCTCAACAGGTGGGCCTTTCATCCCCAGCACCACTGATTCAGTTCAGCTGGGTGTTACAAGTTGGCCATTAGTTAATCCACCACATAGTCCTCCTGCCTCAGCCTCCCTAGTAGCTGGGATCACAGGTGTGTGCCACTGCCCCCAGCTCAAAGAACTTTGTAAGTATGAGTATTAATGCATTTTGTCTTGCATATATTTTATGATAATTATGTAAGTGCATACACAAACATATATTTTATACACACACATATTCCACTTCCTGAATCCTTACTTAGCTCAAGAGTAGGGCTCTGTTATGTTTTTGTTTTTCTTTATATTTCTCAGTACATAGGTACTTAGCAAACATCAATTGAATGAACTTTTGAATAAATTAGTGCACATATGAAAGTTAATACAGTGATTTCAAATAGGCTGTCAATGGATTGGTTCTTCCTGTGGGGAACATTCTAGATACCAGTAACATTCTGTTAATGGCTTGCATTTGCCCTGCTCCAGAGTACATTTTAGTTAGAAACAAAACAGAGAGTTTTGTTTAAAGTTTGTCTTACTGCATGGATGCATGATGAAGGACAAAGGCACACCAAGATGTGAGAAGGTTAACTATAACTGCTCAGTATTTGCCTTTCCCCTGTCTAGTTTGTTTGCAGTTCAGTGGAATAAGATTTACAAAGTCAAGCCAGATGTTTTTTCATACCAGTTCTCAAAAAATATTACTTAATATAAATGTTCTTTCTTTAACCTATAGCTAGTAGCCTTTTTTATACAAAAAGTATCTCTTTTTTCTTTTTAAGAACTACCTGGGCCCAAAGTGGTGATGCATGCCTGTAATTCCAGCTCCTTGGGGTGCTGAGGCAGGAGAATAGAAAGCTCAAGGCCAGCCTGGACCTGTTAGACCCTATGCCAAGACATTTTTTAAACAGGGGCAGGAGTAGGGGGCTCAGTGGTAGAGAGACCCTGGATTCAACTCCCAGTACCATAAAAATAAATGAACAATGAAAGAAACCTACAAAACTACTTTCAATTACTAAAATATTATTCTAAATACAACAGTTACAAAGCCATATACACAAAAATAAGAGGAAAGAGAAACTATTGTTAATTCCATTAGCAAGAAATAAACTCTGTTAACATTTTGTGTATATTTGGGACACTTTCCTTTAACTCTATAGATAGGATAAATACAGGCCCAGACATGCTCCTTTTTCTAGCTTCTTAAATCCAAACAATTACAATAGGAGTCATGTTTTACTATCGTGTGACCTTGCCCTCTTCCATAGCTGTTTGCTGACCCATGGATGGACAGGACCCCAAGCTGGACTATCTGGAGTTACCCAGTTTCTGAGGATAAAGCATGATGTTTAAGTAAGAGCTGCTAGAAATAATCTATGATCACATGGAATGAGAAACAGGGAAAAAATAGTGAGAGAGATGTCCAGGAAGAAACATAAGACGGCGTCTTGACAACATCCAAGTATGTGGCTCCCATTATTCTAAAGCCTAGAGGCACCTACACTTGCTTTCTGTAGGTAGAGTTGATGCTGCAGTTTGCTGCCCTCCCCAGGCATCCAGACTCAGGAAGCCATTCCCACCCCAGCTGCCAGGGGTGTCTGTCACTGATAGCTCCAATGCATCACAATAAATCATCCATCACTGCTACCTAAGCCAACGTAAGTACTTTCTTGTTATCTGTAACCCTAAGGGCTCTAACTAATGTATTATTTGCTTATGCTGTTTCGTAAGAGATACACATTCTTAAGATTTTTCATCCTTGTCACATCATTCTTCTGAAACCTTGTACTAACTCAGCTATTGTAAGACAGGCTCAGTGGTGCATGCCTGTAATCCCAGCATTCTAGAAAGCTGAGGTGAGTGGACCTCAAGTTTAAGCCCTACCTCAGTAACTGAGCAAGTCTCTGTCTCAAAAAATAAAAAAAACAAGAAAGGGTTGGGGATGTAGCTTGGTGTGAAGACCTTGGGTTCAATCCCCAGTACCACACACACACACACACACACACACACACACACGTGGGCATGATAACATTCTCATCAATTTTTAACCAAAGTATCCACTTCTCAGGTACTACCCAACACTGATAGAAACAGATATAACACAAGATATATAAATGTATAAGAAATTACAAGATTGGCTTACAATGGTCAGAGGCAGAGGATGAGGAAGTGTGCAGAAGGTGCCTGCATACTGGAGGCTGAAGGTTCCAGTCCAAGGTCTGGAGCTCACTGCCATGTCCCACTCAAGTCCATATCAAGAGGCCAATGGGAGGCTGAAGAGTCTACACTGAAAGACTGAAAAGTCTGTGCCAGAAGGTTGAAGGTTCCAACGTAGAACCTGAAGACTGCGCTATAAGCCAGGAGATGAAGCCTAAGCTGAAGGCAAAGACTGGAGCTCTTCTGAAGAACAGAAGTCAGTGTGTCCTTCCAATTTCCCTTTTATACCATCAAGTCATCCTAGGGTGGGTCCACTACATGTAGGCTGTACAGTTGCTGAGCTGACAAGGTTAAACTTCTAAACTTCCCATGTTGGACACAATCAACCACTACAGTTTCCTTTTCTTTACTCATTCATTCTTCAAGCACTTATTACCTGCTATGTGTCAGGCTTTATACTAAGGACTGGCAATATCCTTGTCCTCATGGAGCTTAGCAAGAGACATACAAGAAACGGGGTAAGTGTACTAGTCAGCTTTCCATCACTATAACGAATCCCACTCAAGTTAAAAGTAGAAAGGTTTATTGTAGCTCATGGTTTTAGAGATTTCATTCTGTGACTGGTTAGGCTCATTGCTTTGGGAGACACAGCACATAACTACAGACTGGCAGAGCAAGATCACTTCCCTCATGGGCCACAGCAAAAGAGAAGGTGGGGGGGTCCCCCACATTTTCTTTTGAAGGAAAGCTCCTTGTGACCCACAGACCTCCCCCTAGGTTCCACTTGTGTTTGTGAGTGTGTGTGTGTGTGTGTGTGTGTGTGAACTATCACCAGCTCAGCAGCTCCCAACACAGGAGTTGTCTTAAAGAGAAATTCATTACAGTTCATAGGATTTAAACTGGAGCCCAAGGGTAGAAGATTTAGCCAAAATGCTGCACCTAAGAACCAAAACCTTATCTGGAATCAAAGCATCTCCTTTTTCTATGCCTGCCTCTCTCTGCTTCCTTCCTAAGCAACTGCTTCTTTCTTTTCGCTCCTTCTCTGCTAAATTATGTCTCCATCCACATGGCTCCAAGGTGGCTACTCCAGTCTCAACACTACTGATATGTGGGCTAACACCTTTCTGTCCAATTTCAATGTGTAGGAAACAGCAGCTAATTCTCAGGAATCCACTAGTAGAGTGGCCAGGCCAGGGCTGATGAACTGTGGCCAGGAACTGTGGCAGTCACAAGTTAACGAGGAGCTCATCTTCAGAAAGGTCCTCTGTGAGAACAGGGGACAGAAGTTGAACATATGTTATAAAAAAATATAATCCACATTCATTTATATTTTATTTAGTACCTTTAAACTTTCCATCCATCTGAAATCAATTTTTGTGTAAGGCATGATTTAGAACTTTCACTTTAGTTTCTATTTCATTGCAAAAGATTAGCCAGTTGTCCCAAAGATTTGTTAGGAAAAAAGTTCAAATTGTGCCCCAATTGCTATTGAACTGAACCAGCTGTCTTATTTCTTAGACTGTTTAAAATACTCTCACAGCTATTGCTGTTTGAATAATGCTTATGATTGTCAGAAACTCCTCTTAGTTATTTATGTTGTTTTATAATTTTTTTTTTTTTTTTTTTTTGGTGTTTTTGAGGCAGGGTCTTGCGATGCAATTCAGGCTGACCTTGAGCTCACTTTGCAACCCAGGCTGGTCCTGAACTTGCAACAATCCTCCAGCCTTAGCCTTCTGAGTACTGGGATTACAGGTGTGCACCACCAAACCAGGCTGTTTTTTATAAATTAAAAGAGAAAAAAAAAAGAAAAGAAAAAAAAGGGAAGAAAGAAATAACAGAAAGGCAGTAAAAAAGAAAAGACAGAAGAAGAAAAAAGTAAAAGAGAAACTAAACAAAAACAATTTTTAAAAAGACAGGAATGAGAAACAGGCCAAAGGATAGCGTCAGTTAAACATGAGCGTACCACCAAATGGTTTACTAATACACAGAGCATGGGAGACATGATGAGGTTACTCTGTTCACAAATCCTAGTCTAGACCGTGTGAAAAAAATGATTGTTGGTCAAGGGCAAGTACAGCATGGCTGGTGGAGTAGTTGTTTAGTTAATTTGATTATGGAAATCATTATACAATGTACACATACACCAAATCATCACATTGCATCCTTTGAATGTGTACCATATTTATCAACTAAATATTTCTGGAAACCACCCAGATAATTTTAAAAATAAAGGTGTCTTATGCTCCCAAAAAGAAAAGGAAAAGAAAGAAAAAAAAAAAGGAAGAGAGAAAGAAAAGGACAAAAACCAGCTGAATTCATTAAAGCACCATCTGGCAAGTAACTGACATCTTCCTATCTATTTCCTGTGGGAAAGGCATGTGTAGATTGGCTAGATCACAGAGATTTTTACTGAAAAAATCTAGGAAGATGGTTATTAGCGTTTACTTTGAGGGGGCTTGTCACTGCCCAGTAGAATAATTTTTAATTAATGAATGAATAATTTTAAAAAGTCGTTAGATAACTATAATAAGACTAAATTTAAACTAGATAACTTCTAATGTTTCTATAAATACAAAATTCTCGTTTAGTGAGTTACTAATTTCTCACGTTGAAATGTTAGACTGTGTGAAACCACTAACCAAGGGCTTTATTCCTGTAGGTATTTAAAGTCCACCAGAATCAACACCTCTAAAGACTAGTTTCCCAAAGACACATCAAGAGATTTGGCTGGGGGTGGGGAGCTCAGGGGTGGAGTATGTGCTTAGCATATGTGAGGCCCTGGGCTCATTAATAATTCTTCATGAATAAGCAAATTATTTCTTTTCTGGTTTTTTTTTTTTTGTGTGTGTGGGGGGAGGACATAGCTTCTTTGTTTTATTATGTATTTATATTATTATTTGTTTATACTTGATTATGCTGGGTAAGATTTACTTGCTAAAATTTAAATCACCACTCATAAAATGCGATTGGCAACAGAGATTCTGGCACAGGTTCACCTGAGATGAGTCTGTTCTTCCAAGTGCCACTTAATTCTCCTGCCAACTTTTTCTCTTTTAGTAGTTCTCGAACTGTGATCCACAGACCAGCAGTCCTGAAAATGCTCAGGAACTTGTTGGACGCACAAGGTCTCAGGCTGCACCCCGGAACTACTAAATTGGAATCTTTAGGCCTGGGACCCAGAAATCTGTCTTCACAAGTCTTCCTGGTAATTCTGATGCACCCTATTCTCTGAGACCATTATAGTAAAATCTTTATGGAGCTATGATGCTATGATATCACTCTCTTCTTCCTTGTTTCTGATGTATTGTTTCCATATTACATTCTCTCTATTCTTTCCTCATACTCCCAATAACAACAACAAAAATGAATGTGGTAAACACAAGACCCCTATGTTTACATCAAATTATAGGATGATGATCTCATCTATGAGCCAAACTACCTTTGTATTAGTTTTAGAATCCAAAATAGTCACGCATTGAGGTTATTTATGACACAATGAGATTTTGTTCTGGAACTCTTGAAGTGCTTCAGTGAATGCTGGTTTTTACCACACAAGGCACAACTGAGAATGTGAAGGAAAAACTGATTATCTATCATAGAATCTTTCTTTAAATATTCTGATTCTCAGCTATTGCTCTCTTCACAGGATTCATGCTGACAGTATGACTTACATGTTGGCAAGTTAACCCAGTGATGTCATCTGAAGAATCTTCCTCATGAGCTATTGCAGGCCTTCCATTTACCTTTGCTTTCTCAGGCAAAGTTTGCAATGGATCTTTTACCTGTATCTGTTATTACCCACCTAGCCAGGTTGCTGCATCTTGGATAAGCAAACTATTTGTGTACGGTGCGATCTGTGAAGTGAGCACAAGGAAAACAAGCACACTGTAATGTAGTTTCTGAGAAAGTCATACATTAAGACAGGGACAGGAAAAGTTACTGAAGGAGAAGGGAGATTATCATCAGTTTTTCCTTCTTTTCTTTTTTTTTTTTTTTTTTTTTTTTTCTGAGATGACATCTCACTCTGCTGCCCCGGCGCGCCTTGAATTCCTCGGCTCAAGTGATCCTCCTGCTTCAGCCTCTCCATAGCTAGAAATACAGGCATGCACCATACTCCCAGCTTCTTTTCCACATATTTAGTGGAACTTCAGGTTTTGCTCAAGCAACATCTCAGCCCCCTGATTTTATTTCATTTTTGAGACAGGGTCCTGCTATGTAGTACAGGCTGGTCTTGAACTCACTATCTAGCCCACACTGGCCTCAAAACTAGTGGTGATTCTCCTGCCTCAGTTTCCTGAGAGCTGAGATTACAGGTATACACCACCATCCCCTGATTTTATGATTTTGTCAAAGGCAGGCTTTCTTTTATCTTCTACTGGTAACAGAGCTTACCCACTCTCTAAGCAAAGCACCTTGGTCTGTAGATCCTATTACCTCTAAACCAAAATTTATTCCTCTTCTATTGTGGGCACATGAGTCAATAAATCCCCTTGTGGTTTAATCATGTTTCTGTCTCAGACAACTGAAACCACACTGTGTCCAACCCTGCCTTGGTCTGTTTTAGATTTTGTGTACTAGAAATCAAGCATAAGGCTTGGGGCCAGCAAGTGCTAAGTAAAAACTAGCCTTTTAAAATAATATGTTTTATCAAATCTGTAGATGACAGAAAATGGGGGAGGCTGCATCAAGGGGCATAGTGGCTAAACACACCTCTTCTGGAGCCAGACTGTCCAGGTTTAACTCCTGATTGTGCCATTTATCACATATTTAACCAGTGTGTGGCTTTGGGCATGTGATTAAACTCTCTGTCTCTGCTTCTTCAACTTTACAATGTGGATCATAATAGGACCTACCTCACAAAGTTATGAGGAATACATGAGTTAATTTACAAAAAGCTCTAAATGCCTGACACATGCCAGTGTTTTTTGGTTTGGGTTGTTTTCAGGCTAATAATCTTTTGGGTGATAGTATTAACACTGACAGAGAGCCAGATACACCATCCTGCAATGACATTCTGAAACCCCAGGTACTCAGTTACTAGATGAAACATCTACTTTCTCCAAGAACCGTTTTCTTACTATTTAACCAGCCAACTACAGAGTCCTCCACTCTAGTTCAAATAACTGGATCTTAGAAGACTTAACAGACATTTATGTAGAAAGACCCTAAGTTTGGGGTTGGAGTAGAGTTAGGTTACCCTTGATCATTTTGAGTTAGTAGAATGTCAAGGCTATCATAAAACTTCCAAAGGTTAGACTGCATCACTGGAAGTCGTGCATGTTTGTTAGAGAAGATCACACCTCTGCCCTCCTCTGCTCAGTGCTTGTTGCTGAAGAGTAGATATGTAGCACTTTGCCAGGTTGGAGGGGCTCTAGAGGTGGATGAGAAGCAAGTGAGGGCTGTATCAACCGGATCATTTGGTGGACTGTCGAGAGCCTTCAGAATGCTTGTTCTGAGTATCTGAGACAGAGGAAATAGCAGCCTGAGGAGGAGGGAAGGGGCTTCTTTCTGTCAGCTCCCGCAGGTCTGAGTAGAAGGCCTGGTGCGGACCCCAGCTCAGCCCAGCTCTGGGCAATGGTGAGTGATGTGGTCAAAGCTGCAGCCACACAGAAAACTAAATGAGGGGTGGGCAGATCATAGAGTTGGGATTGTTCCATTTCATTTCACATTCTAAAAGTATAAGACAAATATTTTGTGGAAATTTTTGTTTAGATATAAAGGAGGATAACCAAACACTAGACCAGTGAGTTGCAATTTTTAAAAAGTAGAAACAGCTGCCTTCTGCCTTTGGATACCACCTTCAGGATCCACCTTCCAGAGTTGAGTTATGCTTTGCTGATTTAAATAGTGAGAAAGAGCCCAGACACATTTTGATATCTACATCTGTAGAGAAAAAGTATCTTGTAATATAGAAAGTTTTAATGAAATGTGGCTTGTTGAACCAAATAGAGGCAGCAAGGAGTCTGTCACCCTGGAATTTTTTTTGTTTTGAATTTTGTTTTTTTTCCCTCATGATAAAAGGAATCTCTGTAGAAAAATTGTGAAATCTTCTAGAGTCACAGAAATGAATATAAAAACAAAAGTTGCACATATTAGGTGGTTGGTTTTACACTTATTAAATGTGTACTTTAAAAAATGTTTTAAATGCTCAAAATTGGGTGTGGGTACAAGCAGGGAGATCACAAGTTTGATCTGCCTGGACAACTTAGTGACTCAGCAAGACCTTACCTCAAAATTTAAAAAAAATTTTTTTAAAGGGGGCTAGGGATGTAGCTCAATGTGAAGTTTGGGTTCTGTTCCCAGTACTACAAACAAACACCACATTTAAAAATACTCAAATACCCTTTCATACCCTGTAAAAAGGGTATGAGTCTTCCAGTCTCTAAAAGCATGCTGATTCTTTGATGCTTTGAATCCTTGACACTGATTAATTCACTGGAAAAAAGCCTCAAACAGGCAATACACTGACCCAATCCAGGGTTTGGTCCAGCATCTTGCTAGGAAAAAGAGACTGGGTTGAAAGATTCTGGGTCAGACACTAGAGGGCAGAATTTAAAGCCTGTCATTGATTTTAATTAAAATTGTTCTGCAAATGGGCTTTTCCTTTTTGTATGATGATATTTCTATAGTGATGGGACCTTGGTATGTTACCCAGGATGGCCTCAAACACTCGGCTTCAAGGGAGCCTCCTGCCTCTGTCTCCCAAGTAGCTGTGACTACAGGTGCCAGGTGCACCACTGGCCATCCTGAGCCTTGGGATTCCGCAAGTGTGGCCCCTGAATCAGCACATCAGTGCTACCTGGGAACCTCAGTCTGGTTTAACGAGCCTTCCAGGTGACTGATGCATGGTAATGTATGAGGACCAGTGCCTAAGATATTTCCCCTTGAATGGAGAAATGGCTCTGACTACTCTCAGACATCAATTGCAAGTTCTCTACCTAGAACTCCGGGACAGTGATGCAGGTGTATGTACCTCCTAAAACCCTTCAAGCTCTACACTTTACAGCTGTACATTTTATTGGACATAATTAAACTTCCATTTAAAAAAAAAAACCACAGCCAAAGTACCTTTCTGAGGAAGTTGATTGGGGGTCACCTTGTCCCTTTGAAGGTGGTCTGACCCACAGGCTTTGGCCACAGCAGTAGCATTCTGTGTGACCAATAATCTGTACCTGCCATAACGGGCCAGTCTGTGCTATCACAGCCAAGGCAATCCAAAGAGATTCAATGAAACTGTTTAGCAATGAGTGAATCCCAAACAATAATCTCAACTTGCTCTGCATCATCTTGATTATGTATATATCTACTTGTGGGGCACAGCCATAGGAAGGTCTAATGAGATACTGAAAGGGGCAGGTGGGAAGAGAAACTGGAGAAAGGAAGGGTAGGAGAGTTACAAGCAGCAGTTAAGCTCACCTGGTGGGCTGGACAAGTAGGTCCTGGGTGTGGGAGCCGTTCAAGCTGGAAATTGACCTAGGGCATAACCCAGAAGTGACCCTACCGGAAAACAAAGAGCTCCCAGGTCAGCCACATGAAGAAGTTGCTACAGCCCAGGAAAACACCAAGGCGTTAGGCAATCCAAACAATGGGTTGCTAGGCAGAAATTGACATCATTTTCCCCAGTATATAAATAAAGGTGTTACAGTGGTTGAGCAATTCCTTTCCTCCCATCAGGAGAGTAAGGGCTCCACCTGACCCCAGCTTTGTCTTGTCTTTATTTTTCGCATCCTCTTGCAGGTGCTTAACCCCAAGAACCTCAGGAGCTGCTTTGGATCCCAGCATATGGTGCCTGAACACGGATGGGGTAAGAGATAGAGGGTGAGGGGACACTTCTCAAGTGCGTGCAACTAGGGAAGAAGTGCGTTGGTATAGGTCAGTAGTCATCACTGGAGTGTATCGATATTGGCTTCATCAGGTGTAAAGAGTAGCGCATTGACACTCCCTTATTCTCTAGGGCCAGTTATAAACGGGCCTGAGAGAAACCCCTTCCCCTGAAAAAGAAAAAAAAAAAAAAGAGGTATATTGATTATGTCAGCTGTCTAACTATGGGACAAACTTATTCAAAATAATTACAAATGTATAAGAAACTGTTTGTTGCATGCTTGATTCCAGTATTTATGTTCCTTCTGTGGATCTGGATTAGACAGGGTCTTAATAATCTTATGCTTCTTGAGACAACTACAAGGGAACTGGCTCCAGGCACTGTTTCAGAATCAAGTCCGAAGCAGGGACTGATAACCTTAACTGAGCCACTGTCAAGCAAAACCTTCAACTATCTGTCCAAAGTGTAGAGGATGGCATCTTTGGGCCACTCAATGTAAATTCAAAACTTCCAGCAGGACCTGCGGCAGGCCTGCCAAAGAGTAAGGGTGTGACAGCTCAGACAGCTTCCCCGAGATGGCCTGGCCCTGCTTGGCCCTGCAGGCTCCTAATGGTTGGAGGGTAATATGGTCCTGATTTGTGGTTTGGTGATTCCTGTTTCCAAAATGCTCTTATAAAAGACAATTTCAAATAACCAATAGTACAACAACTAAACTTTAAAACTTAAAAAATTCAACATTTGGCTTTCATTAGCTGATAACAGGCTGGCTCCAGCATATCACTGTCTCACTATGGCTTTGTAGTGGGTCTTGATATCTGGTAAAGTAAATTCTCAAACTCCATTGTTTTTTCAAAATTGTTTACTTCAGGGGTATTTGTTTCAAATTCATGATTAATGTAACTACGTTTATTTAGGTCCTTTTTGCTTTCTTAAGTCAATTTTAGTTGTCAATAGACTGACACTATACAGCTTGCTAAATTTCTTGAGTTTGTCTCCAGAAGAAGAAATTGTAAATTTACATACTTTGGAGGAAACTGAAAAACAGCTTAGAGTAAGACTAGGGAAAAAACAAACTAACAGACATCAGCTGGCCCTCTACAGACTTTAAAGGGTTACTCAATAGAAACTACTGCTTTCTGCTCCTCTCACTACTTCTCACAGGACCCGAGGCAGGGGAGGGCACCAAAGCCTCCACTGAGCCTGGAGTTAGGCCCAGACAAGGAAGGTAAAGAAACAGTGTTGCTTGTTTCAGCTGCGAGGAGAAATCAAGGTTATGGTTCAATCTACTCAAAACACAGTTCAAATCTCCCTCTGTTACTGGATTGCTCAATTAGATAGTCTTCCCTTGACAAAAATTGGAAAATCTCTTGAGTAAAGAAACGGTAACAAAGGATTTTGGATCTTCTGATATTTATTAGAGAGGTGGGACACGGCTCTGGCCTGCCAAAGCCACCCTGGTTTTTCCCATTGCCTGTGCACATGTGCTTTATGAATCAAAAGTTTATACTACACTGGTGCTCAGATCCCCAGCAATAGTAAGGCCTCCAGCCCAGAGCAGAGCACCACCTATATGTCACAAGAGAGCCCAAGGTACCTAAATATAAAATGCAGTTTCCATTTTCTTTATACCTTACCACAAAAATTAGTTGTAATCTTCAGGTCTAAAAGTGGTTACATGTGCTTACAATTTAAATTTCAAAAAAACAAAAGGGAGAGTTCACCTCATAATAGATTTCATTTGGCAGTATATGCCATTTAAAATACTTAAATTCTAATAAAGATGTAACTTATAAGCTGATGCTCAGTCCTATGACAGTGATGCCTTGGAGACCACGCCACAACCAATAGAATAGGATGAAGCTAGAACCAACCTTAATTGACCCAAGATGCCCAGGAGATGGTAACCAAAAATAAAAAAGGTCCAAATAGATGATAGAAGTGCATTCTAAGTCCAATGGCAAAAATGTTAATTATAGATAAGATTTTGTCTTTTTCTAATTCTTTGTTAAGAGATCTCTGCCAACTGACCTACAATAAATCTATTTAAAATTACAAATTCTACAATTTAAGGAAATTTGTGCAATTCAATTCAGCTAAAATATATTTGAGTACACTCTGATTGTATAAGATGTTTGTTAGTCTGCCTGTGAATTTGTCTGTCAAATCTGTTAAGCTGTTGTTGGAAGTCACTGAGCTAGTGATCGCTCACATGTATGGAGCCAATAGCACAAGTACCCGTACAGGAGTGTTCAAGTGGCACGGGGTGCCTGAGAAATGCTCTGAGGGCATGGGATGCTGGAAGTGACAGGTGTTTCAACCCCAAGGACACGAGGTGTAAGAAGTGAGCTAGTTCAGCAAAGGGGCATGAAATAGCCCCCAAGAACTTGGAGAGTTCTTGTGGACACCGACAACTCTGTGTTTGTTTCTACGTCTGTTTGAATCTGTACAGATTGTCTATGTTTGTCCATTTGTCTGTTTGTGAACAGCTGTTCTTTTTATTTTGAGCTCAGCAATTTTCCTTGTTCCTTTTTCTTTTGTATTTATAGATCATTTAATCAAGATTTGTTTGAGTTATAGAATTATAAAACATGCTTCCACCTGGGTTCCCAGTTAGTCAAAATGATGCTAAAGTCAGTTGTATAAATGTAATGTACATTGTTGCTTATTATAACTAGAGAGTCTCTCATTGTTCAAAAATAATATGTCAAATATTATGATTGGAGTTTTCTTAAGAAAAAATTATTATAAAAATGATTAAACAAAAATCCCTTGGGGTTGGGATCGTTGGACAGGACTTCAATTGCTAAATAAGAAAATGGCCACCTGGTAACATTTTACCAGCTCTTGTTCATTGATTGGAGGCCCCAATCATCTCCATAGCCCTATGGGAGACATCCCCAACTAAAGTCATATAAATATTATTGTAATATGTTCACATTGGTCATCATTAAAAGAAATAATACAAAAGGTTTTGATTCTAAAAATGCCCATAGAAAAGTTTCCATAGGTTATGACAAATGATTGTTGTTAACCTCAGGGTGTATTCATATATTCATGCCTCCAGATATACAGGTCTTTGAAAATGTAAAAACAAATTGTTTATGGTGACAAACTTTTGTTTCACATTCAGACCTTTGCCTCTAACAAATGCTTACGAGATCTATATCCCACCAAATGTCAACAAGTTAGGTAAAATATTTTATGTATTGGATAGGGATGATGAATCAAAAGGGTGGAATTTTATGTCAAAATGAAAATTCAAGTGTGTTATAAAATGTCACCATGGTTTTTATGCTATAACATTGTATATGGTTTGATTTCTAATTTTCTGTGTAAAATATGTAACTGTTAACATCCTGCAGGTATTCAAATGTTAAAACAGCCATGGTTGTTGAAAAATAATGGTTCTATTTTATGTTGTAAGATGTTTGATATTAAGCGTGAGGTCATGAGTTCAATCCCCGGTACCAAAAACAAAACAAAACAAAAAAAAAAAAAAAAAGGTGTTTGATATTTAGATAGGATAATAATGCCTCTAACTACATTGTACTGTTATCAATCTTTTCTTCTGGATGTTCAACAACTGAGGTTTGGAGACCAACAATTAGAGAGACAGATGGGC
>PVJX010012916.1:0-48954 GCA_004027295.1 Dolichotis patagonum | reverse complement strand
TTAGCACTATTCTAACGGTTTTGGAGAATGCAGAGGACATTTAACATGACTCCTACCTGCACCACTTACCTTTTATTGGAAAGAAAAGCTCGGCAGTGGTCAGGGCAAATCTTAAACTTCTCGCCGTAGATGCTATGTGAGTGCCATGCAGTGAAGGACTGCCGTGTAGTCATGAGTGGTCCAGTAGAATTTGCCTGGAGCAAGTAACTTTGTCCGGGCCTTAATAGATGGTTTGGATTAGCTGAAGGAGAACAAAAATGGTAATGACCCAGCCTAAAGCAAGGCACATAATTCACTCATGGATTGATAAGAAAACAAAAATCAAATACTTGGTTGTAAGTCAGGTACACTAAGGAGCAGGTGAACAAAAATAGTGTCTGTTTAGATTTAACTGAATTTTACACAAAGGGAACTGCCAAGTTTTAAGCAAGCTTGGGTGTGGTCTACCTCATACTGGGCATACTTGAGCATACTTGGCAATGGTCTTGATCATGTTATTCAAGACAGCTAAGTTAAGTAGAAATATAGGACTGGGCCCTCGAGGAAGCCTGTGCAGATGAGAATACAGCACAGCTGTGGCTGGAGGTGCAACTGTCCAAGGTCAGGCTTTAGGATAAAGACAGAATGAGCAAGCTGACACACCTCCCTGGGGGGTAAGCAACAGATTAAAGACTATACTCTAATTGATATCACCTGGTCCAATAAAGTCTGGATAGACATCGGTCAACCAGGTGTGTGACTAGGACTTTTTGATCCATTCTTTCCTAAAAAGGTCTTTGTTTTTTCCGCATACACTTGCTTCTCCATTGGATCAGTATTACCTAGGTAGTTATCCTTGCAATCATATTGAGTGACCATAGCTTTGACCCATGTCATACCTACCTCACAGTTTTGTACCCACCTTGTGATTTTGCTCTGTGAAACTTCCTTTGAGAAGCGGGCTCGCTGCGACCCATGTGGATCCCCTCATGTCTCTCAGGAGCTGTCTCTCTCTCCATAATTTTTTCTGACTCTTAACTTTAGAATTCATTCTTCAATTTAGGGGAGCACAAACTCAGCATATATGACATCTTGTAGGATGGGAGTTACATTGTTTCCCTTATATGGATGTGATTTTATTTGACTAGTATGATGTTAGTGAGTATGAGAAGTGCAGAGTTTTTTTTTAAATTTTATTTTAAAGAGGGTAAAATTAAACACAAAAAAACAGAACAAAATAGAACACAAGAAAGCAATGTAAGAGACATCAATTTCAAAGCAAGACAATCAGAGATCTTCACTATCTATCATATTGTCTCTTGTTTCCTTTCAAATAGTTGTCCATATCTTCACATACAGAGAATTCACATGAAACAACATAGTATGGAACTGATCTGAACAGGATGAGGAATGCATTTTAGGTCTTCAAGACCAGACAATAGGGAAGCCAACAATGGCTGTCATAGTGTCTCTAATTCTCTTCAAAATAGCTGTCCATACCTTCAGGTATGGTGAACTTAAGACAAAACAGGCTAAGATCACTCTGAACAAAGAATAATTGTATTGCTGGATTTCACTTCATGACACTACAAACTCAGCACTGGGTACCTGAGTGTCTCTTTTTCTTCAAAGTAGTTGTACATTTCATCATGCATTATATAATCAGTTCTCATAAACTGTTTATAGGTTCTATGCATGCATGGGTCTCTACATGTATTTCTATCCTTTCTGTATTAGAGGGAAAAACAAAACATAGTAAGACAAAACAAAACAAATTTCTATAAAAACATGAAATGAAAAAGTCATATAGAACCACAGTACAAGGTGATCTACAATGGTTACTGTGTTGTCTCTTGGTATCTTCAATAGAATTGTCCACATCATCAAGCATAGTATAGTTGGACATAGCAGTACATAACAATATTAATAAAAACAAAACACTGGAGACATTATGACTTCAAAACCAGGCAATAATCAAACCAGAGTGGGTATCCTAGTGAATCTTGTCATCTTCAGTGTAGTTGCCCATACTCTCAGACTTGATACTATCAATCATAACAGATTTGAATATAATCTGTCAATACAAAACAGCAGTCTAAGAAACCAGATTCAATTGAGATCAGTCATGATAAAACAGTGTAAGTTATACAGGACTTCAGATTAAGTTAATAGGAAATTAGGGATGATTATCATACTATATCCTGCTATTTTCAGGATAGCTGTCTTTGCTCTCAAATCTAGTACAAGTAGACAAACTGGAACAGAATATAATCCATCTAAACAACGCGGTGTGGGTACTGTGGATTTTGGATCCTGATACGCTATTAACAATATCCTCTGACTTGCAAAGTTTTGAAAAGTGTTTTTATGCAAGATACGGTCCAGGATGTTCTTGCCTTTGTCATGATAAGAACAAACTCCCAGAACTCAGAAGGCTGAGGGAAGAGGATCTCTGTGAGTTCAAGGCCAGCTAGGGCTGCATAGTGACTTCGAAGATAACCTGAACTGCATAGCAAGACTCTGCTACTCAAATTCTAACATATATTTTAAATACTTGGCAACTTTAACTTAAGTTACAAGGTAAATATTGTTCCCAAAGACCAGTTAACACCTATAAACGCTTACATTTTTTGCACTTATTGATACAAGCTAAATTGGAATGACTAATCTAAAATTTCCTGTACATTTAAAACAGCAATATAATTCCAAATCCTAAAATCTTTTAAGACATTTGTTGTTATTTTTAATTTAAACTAAATACTTAACATCAAATATTTTTCCCCAATATTGCTTTGTTTATCCATTGTTATAGCATTTGCTGAAGTTGTGTTTTTCTGAGTGTTTTGGTAGATTTTGTAACAGCACACAAATTAAAAAAAAAAACACCAAGTAGAGTTTAGTTGTGCTACAAGGAACTGGTTATCTCATTTGCTATTAAGCATTAAAATTGATTTTAAACTGAAGATAAAACAGAAAAGAAATGCATAATTCAAAAGGATGATTTGATCAGGGAACCGAAGTGACAAAAGTCCAACACATTATTTTATAGATTCATAACATCAGTTAAAAGGCTCTTAAATATACATTTTTCTAAGAAACAACTCTATTGTTTAGATAAGATTCATTCTGTGTGCATGTGATTATTTCAGAATTATTTGAATAACAAAAATTAATGTGTTTACAGGTGGAAAAATATGATAGCATTGCTGATGACCAAAGTAAAATGTGTAACTGGTTTCAACTTCAGAAAATGAAAACTGTATGAACATAATGATTTCACATTGCCTAACAAGTTGATGGATTTTGCTCATAACCTCATAGTTAGGTACATTATTGCATATATGGATTATTTTAAGCATGGAATTGAATTATAACTACATCTCTCTAATTGTGTTTTCAAAATGAAAGCCCACTGGGTAAATGAGTACAAGATTCACCACCTGCAATAGAGTGGAAATTGCTATCAAGCAAGTAGAAGATAGTTTCAAAAATCCAATCCAGAGTTCACTTTAAAACATCACAGGCAGGTGGCTTTTCAACATTCCCTTTCATGCTTTGAACTTTCATTTGCTTGATAATTTTATTTTTAATTCTATGAAGAAAACTGACATTCATTTGCTGCAAAGCACAGATTCTTGGACTTCGACAAGGCTCTGTATGGATGGCGGCTCAAATTCACCTGCTCCCTCTGCAGCTGCCCAGGGTCCTTCCAGGCACACTAACGGGCTCTCTAGGGTAGAAACAGCGCTGTGCATGGCAGAGAGGTGAGACTGAGGAAGTCTGAACTAATCAAACGTTTTGAGAGGTTTGAGCTAAAGAACCAATTCCGTATTGGGCTCCATGGTCAGAGGAGAGATCCGCTAGGGAGCAGAGGTGCAGTTGGGCATCAAGGCTGGAAGTCTCAGATCCCCAGAGAGTTGCGGAAGAGCTCCTGGGTGGTGATCAGAAGCACCCCGGCCAGCCTGGCTCCAGATTGCTGCCAGCCTGGCTCCAGATTGCTGCCAGCCTCTTAGTCTCCTCCCTCCTCACTACTGGGCTTCTCTACTGTAAACAGAATCATGGCAACTAACAGGTCACAAGTTCTCAGCGAAATGCTGTGGGCCTTGGGAATAGTGCGGGGGTGGGGGGTAGCTCTGTGGACCCTCTCCCCAGCGAAGTAACATGTAATTGTGAAAATCATTCGGGAGAAACTGAAGTCTCCAAAAATGATCAGAAAGGACACAGCAAATAGAAAAACATTTATTCAAGATCTGCTAACTCTTAGTAAGAGCTGCGTCTGAGCTGTGTGTGGCATTGCATGCTTGTAACCTGAGCTTTCTGGGAGACTGAGGCAGGATAATTGCAAGTTTGAACCCAGCCTGGGCAGTTTAGTGACTTAGATCTTGTCCCACAAAAATAATAAAAAAAGGAGAGAAATTAAAGAGGCAAGAGATGCATTCTGAGGGAATCACTAGGGCTCAGTCTCTGATATTGAAAAAGAAACAAAACAGAGCTGTGACACTTGAGCCACATTTCTCTACCCTCGTCCCCTCTGGTTCCATCATGTGACAGACAAAGGTTGCACTTTGGGTAGATGTGGTGGTGGAAACAGACTTGCTCTCCCCGCCGTGAATGACTTCACCGCTGGTATTTCTCATACCGCAGACTTCATGCTGCAGGAGCCCTATTCTATTCCCGGAAAGCATGGCTAAGAGAGACCGGGTTGGAGCACCCTTCCCCTGTCGGCACCCATGAGGAGTGGATCACTTGCCACGGGGCCCCCGATTGAGAACATTAGCTGCACTCCTCAATCAGAAGTCTCACAGGTCAAAAAGGTCAGGGCTGTACTCCACCAGCAAGCTGTTCACACAATAGCTCATTCGGTGATGGGGCGGGGTTTACAGTGCTTTGTGTTGTTCTGAGACAGGGTCTCCTGATTTAATTTAGTTTGGCCTTGAGTTTACTATGTAGCACAGGCTGGCCTCCAACTCAAGGCAATTCTTAGGAGTAACAGTACACAGAGAAGCGGACTTCGGTTCTGTGGTCAGAGGCTTTCCCTAGGAGAGCAGAATCCTGTAGCCCCGCCTCAGGGAGGCTGTCTCTATCTGAAACAGAGATGTGGAAGTGTGAGTCTCATGGTTGTACTGAAAACGAGGAACATCAACTTGAGCAATTAGGAGGAGGTTGACAGCTCCATGATATTAGTGAGGACAGGAAAAGTAGTCAGCTAGCTAACAGCTTCACGGCATCAGAGAGAGGAACAGCCAGAATGCTCCTGCCATCAGAGAGAACCATTCCCAGGGGCTGACAGATCTGTGCTTCTGCAAAGGGTCTCAGCTTTAATTGGATCAGACGGTGGAGCAACTGGTACCTCAGGGCATTGTTAAAAACAACTGTGTGATCAAATTCCAGGGAGTGGAAGCTACCAGAAGACTTCGTTAAACAGAAGAATGCCCAGAATCTTGATGAAGGAATCAAGGAAAGTCACGTTCAGGAAAGGCGTGGCTGAAAGAACAGTGACCCTGTGAACAGGGAGACTGTGCCCAGGTGTGCCCAGGTACGCACTTTGCGAGGAGCCACAGAAGCAGCAGCACATGAAGGGGAAGAGGACTTCACTGAAGGGGTTTCCAGGAGTCACCACGTGAAGGAGCCCTCGGGGGAGAAGTCGATATTCAGTTTCTGAATTACGTTCTCTTAAATGTCTCTAATTTACCATAACAACAAATCACAAATAACACAAAGAAGCCTAAGTTTGTCTCACAAAAAGGAAGGAAAAAAAAAGGAAAGATGAAAGAGAGAGAGAGGGAGAGAAAGAAAGAAAAACTAATACAGAAGGGAATAAATAGACATTGTATAAATTGTTCATAAGGAATTGAGATATTGGGTGAATAGAAAAATACCTTAAACCACTTACTACAAATATATTCAAAGATCTAAAAGAAAACTTGTCTAAAGAATTTTATGAAACTATTATAGCAATTTCTCCCCAAAGTGATGATGCGAATAAAGAAATGATAATTATTTTTAAAGGGGCAATCTATCTTTATGAAGTTTAAAAGTGCAGTTACTGTTATGGATTAAAAACTGGTGGTCAACTTAACGCAAGCTGAATTAAATCAGCATGCTGCTGAGTGCAGAAATTTCCAGCATAAATAGAGATGTGGAGAAGGAGAAGCTAGGTGCTGATGTTCTCCTACGTGTTGCTGTGTGAGCCGCTGGTTCTCCTGGAGGAGCCCATCATGACTAGATTCCCCAGTGTGAGCTCGACCATAGTCATTGGAGGAGCTCGGGGCCTTGTTGGTGAGAGTGGCTGTGGTTCACTTTGGGGAAACTCTGGTCCTTACACTGAACATCGCTTCCTGGCTCCGGAAGGGAAGATGTGTGCTGTTTAATGTTCAGAAGAAGCATGTCACATTGGCTTCCTGATATGTTCTCAGCTGTTTGGGACCTCTGTGTCACTGACGATGGCTGTGGTGCTTTTCAGGACAGCCCTGGTCCTTGTTTTGAGCATGACTTCTCAGCTCCAGTGTAGAACCCACAACCTATCAGCACAGCTCCTTCACCCTGCTGGCATAGACATTCTAGCTTCCACTGCTGACCTTCAGGCCTTCCCAGCATGCCAGTATAAGAGACTGGTGTGAGTCCTTCTTATGGACTCTAGACCCCAGTTGGACTTGTGGGAGGCATTGTCATGGGCTCTAGATCTTCATCTGGACTCATGCAGGACAGTGCTGTGGGATTCAGGCCCTTGGCTGAATATTCTGGGTCTTTGGTGTTGTGGACAAATTTCCTACACTTTCTTGTGTTAACTCTGGGTGAGTATCATAAAACAATATTATAAATTCTGTGTCCTGATTCTAATTGTTCTCACAACCCCTGACTACAGTAGTAACTGAAATGAAAAAAACTCACTGGGACACTTTAAAAGTAACTCAAAGATAAACCAAAGTGGCAAATGTACAACTAGATGTATTTAAAAAGAGAGAGAACATATAAGTAAAAAAAAAATTGAAAACAAAGATAATGTTCCAGCCCTTACACATACAAAAGGAATTATAGGACAGTAATATGAGCAATTGTATGTCAACAGATTAGGTAATCTAGGAAAAATGTACAAAGCCTTAGTTTGTGGTTTAGATAAGAAATATTTCCCACAGTGCTCACTGTTTTAAAGTTTAGTTGCTGATGGAATTTGGGAAGTCACTGGACCGTGGGTAAATCTACCTGTTCCATACATAATTTCAGCGGTGTGTAAATCTACTTTTGAGGTGTCACAAAATGAAGTCACATTTATTTTACATGACAATGGCTTCAAATCTCAAAAGTACTTATTCTGGCAGTTCAAATGCACTAAAGAAAAGCCACAGAGAACTTACTTCAAGTGAACAAAGTTAATGATGGGCATCTCAGGTAGCATTGTAATCCAGTTCCCATGGCCAAGGGTTCAGTCCTCACTAAGATCCAAGTGTGCATTGTACTGCAGGAGGGATTTGGTGACCCGCTGGATCAACTGGGAGTCAGAACTTGGATAGAGCTCCAGTGGTCACCTGACCTTCACAGGCACAGCTCTTCATGGCCTGCTGCAATGATGTTTCACATCTTCTAGAACCAAGGGTGTTTCAGAACCAGTGACCAGGGGTCCCTGAAATGTCTGATCGTTCATTGTCCCCGCTGTATGATTACTCTAGTAAAATTCCATAAGTCTCTCTGGCCTTTGGCAGGATGGGAGAAAGATTAACAGGATAACTTTTTGGTAATGAGCCAGGGTTGTTCCTCAAAGGTAGTTAGCCTTCTTTTCATTCATTGTTTCCTGTCTCTGTAAACTAGAAATGCATCTGTGAATTGGTTGAGGCATGGGTGTTTTTCTGTTGCAACAACTGGAGAGGAATTTTTATTTATTTGCTCTGAAATTTTCTGCTTATATAAATCCAATAAAAAGGTAGTTGGTTGCTCATCTGTTTCACTTCTGGGAGCGCCATGTTAGCCAACATTAGATGTACAGGAGACAGAACATTCTCCTTGGCTGCATGACAGTTGAGCCTGGTTATAGGCCTCCAGTCAAAAGTCAGTGGTGAGGCTTTCTTCCCCATTGTCTTGCTTAATATCTGCATCTCTGAAAAGCATTACCATTTCTATAGGCAATCCAGGAGTAGTTTCCTCAAGTAGAGATGCAGAGGCTACCTCCATAGTGAAGGTGGAGGTGATGCCTTTACCACTGAAAATAGTACCACTGAAGACAGCAAAGCAATCTGACCAGAATTTAGAAGTGCAATGACTTCAGCCTTATCAGATCCCTCCCAAATATTTCCATCCCAGTTTATGGGACCTCATTCTTTCCTGGCCAGTACTGTCACTTTAACTGCAGATTTCCTTTGCAATTGAGAATTAAATTTGCGCTACAGTTGAGCCAGCTGCACCATGAAGAGTTGAGTGTGATTTCCAGCATCTTCAGTCTTTGGCTACAGGAGAGAAAATTCTTATTCAGAACACAGAAGTTTTCAGTTTCTGTGAGTCTGAATGCTTGAGTTCACTCTTTTTTCTTTATTAACCTATCTAGATAAGCTAGAATCAACCAGCCAAGATTTTATTTCATAGTTTTCCAAAAATACACTGAAGTATTGTTTATAGAGTCTCTACATTCATTGCATCTCACAAGTGCTGAGTTAGGAAAAACAGATTAAGCTGTACATTATAGTAAATAGTCCACACCCTGAAATGTGAGTATGCTTTATGTTATCAGAAAGATAACTTCAGACCTTAAATAATTAGTGAGCCTACTCCAGGAACCGCTAAATCAATTAGGGCGATTATCCTTACAATTCTGATTCTTTAGGACCATTCTTTGTACTAAAATCCATATCGGCTAAGGTTCTCTAGAACATGGCAGGTTTTTGGTAACAAATAGTGTAGGGGTTACATGGAAGACAGTTTTCTCAAAAACTGGGGTTGGGGTGTTCAAAATGATGCAAGTGCATTGCATTTACTGTGTCCTTTAATTCTATTATCATACCTCATATTTTGGGATGAAATAACTCTACCGTTCACCATAATGCAGAATCTGTGGGAGCCCTGGGTATTATTTTACAACAAATAGTCCCATCCAAGGGTGATGGGGGGCAGTGACATATGAAATATTTTGCTTATGTCCAGTCTACTCCATAACATCAGTGTGGTTGCCTAAGTGAAGAAAACTTTGTTTCACAAAGATAGGAGGACATGCGAGATGGAAGTGAGCTTTTCAGTGCTTTTGCGGCAATCTTGGGGTGTTACACTCTAACTTCAGAACGTATGGAGGTTTGAAGTTGTCCCAAACATACGTTTAAGGCCACCATCATGTGTGATTTCAAGCAGTTGGTCCTCTTCTAGCACAGACAAAGCTGATTCACCTGGCTTATTACACACAAATCATGGATTCATTCCTACCAAGTTCAGGAATCTTTTGTGGGTAGGAATCCAACTCATTTGAAAGTTGAGATAGGTGGTCATGCAATAGCAGGACAAAGAAGACCTAGCTTATTCATTTTCTAAAAAGTGGTTACTATTTGAAATATAAAGGAACACCCAATATTCACTCAGTTCATTTTTAATATATCCACTTTATCAGTTTACATGAACACAGTTGTTATTCCTTCATGAAGTGACAGATTGCGTTTATTGAGCAGGTTGAATATGTCACACAAGTAAGCACATTTTACAACTCATTCTGTGTCACTGAGTTGGGTTTCTACTGGTGACTGTTTTGGAAAACAATACTTCATGCAATAGGAAACCAAAAAAATCATGGGTAGCTATTCTGTTTGTAGACAATGTGAACTTCAAACCAAGAATGATCCGAAGAGATAAAGGTCACTACATACTAGTTAGGGGAAAATTTCAAGAGGAAGAGATAACAAACTTAAATATATATGCACCAGGTATTAACAGAAATGAAAAATCAAATAAGCAATAACACAATTATAACAGGAGACCTTAACACACCATTGACACAAAGGGACAGATCAACTAGACAGAAAATCAGCAAAGAAATAATAGAACTGAATCACACCTGTGAACAAATAGACTTGATAGACATATACAGAGTGTTCCGTCCAACAACATCAGAATATACATTTTTCTCAGCAGTATATGGGACATTCTATAAAATAGACCATATACTAGCCTGCAGAATGTATTTAAGTAAATGCAAAAGAATTGAAATTATCCCATGCATGTTATCGGATCATAGTGCCATGAAACTAGAAATTAATGATAAAAGAAACTGCAAAACCCCACAAACACATGGAAATTGAATAATATACTCTTGAGCAATCAGTGGGTCACAGAGGAAATTAAAGAAGAAATTAAACAATATCTACAAGCAAATGAAATACAAATGCAACTTGCCAGAATTTGTGGGATGCAATGAAAGCAGTCCTTAGAGAAAAATTTATTGCACTGAGTTCCCACACCAGGAAAACAGAATGAACACAAATAAAAAACCTGATACTATACCTCAAACATCTAGAAAAAGAAGAGCAAGCCAAGCCCAAAGCCAAAAGAAGAGAGGAAATTATAAAGATCAGAACAGAAATTAATGCAATAGAGACTAAGAAAACAATACAAATAATCACTGAATTAAAGAGTTGGTTCTTTGAAAGAATAAATAAAATTGATAAGGCCCTAGCCAACCTTATTAAAAATAGGAAAGAAAAAACTCAAATTCATGCAATAAGGAATGAAAAAGGTGAAATAACTACAGTCTGTGGAAATACAGAACATCATCAACAACTATTTTGAAAACCTCTACTCTCATAGGTTCAATAACACAGAAGAAATGGACAGATTCTTAAAAACATATGAACCAAAGCTGGATCAGGAAGATGTAAAACTGCTGAGTAACACAATTTCTACTAATGAAATTGAAAATGTAATTAAGTCCTTACCAACAAAGAAGAGTCCAGACATATTCAGTGTGGAATTCTACAAGAAATACAAAGAAGACTTAATGCTTACACCCCTCAAATTTTTCAATGAAATCAGAAGGGAAGCAATTCTTCCTAACTCATTCCTGGAAGCAAATATTACTCTAGTACCAAAACCTGAGAAAGACCCAACTAAAAAAGAAAACTACGGGCCAACCTCCCTAATGAACATAGATGCAGAAATTCTCAATAAAATATTGGCAAACAGGATGCAGCAAATCATCAAGAATATTATTTACTCCGACCAAGTGGGATTCATCCCAGGACTGCAGGGATGGTTCAACATACATAAATCAATAAATGTAATCCACCATATCAATAGAGCCAAAAGTAAGAATCACATGATCACCTCTTTAGATGCAGACAAAGCTTTTGATAAGGTCCAATACTCATTCATGATAAGAACCTTATAGAGAATTGGAATAGATGGTCTTTACCTCAATATGATAAAGGCCATCTACAAAAAACCAACATCCAGCATCATATTAAATGGCCCAAAACTGAAAGCCTTTACCTTAAAATCAGGCACAAGACAAAGATGTCCCTCATCACTGCTCCTATTCAACATAGTACTGGAAATACTAGCCAGAGCAATTAGACAAGAGAGAGAAATACAAGGAGTAAAGATAGGAAAACAGGAAGTTAAGCTATCATTATTTGCAGATGACATGATACTCTACATAGAAGACCCCAAAACTCCATTGAAAAACTCCTAGATATAATAAATAAATTCAGCAACATAGCTGGATACAAAGTCAATACTCAAAAGTCAATAGCATTTCTATACACTAACAACAAAAATACTGAGAGAGAAACAAGAGAAGCCACACCCTTCACACTAGCATCCAAAAAAATGAAACACTTAGGAGTTAATCTAATGAAAGAAGTAAAAGATCTATTCAGGGAAAATTATAATACCCTGAAAAAATAAATCGAAGAGGACCTCAGAAAATGGAAAGACATCCCTTGTTCATGGATAGGAAGAATAAATATTGTGAAAATGGCCATTCTCCCAAAATTGTTATAGAGATTCAATGCAATCCCAATGAAAACACCACTAACATGCCTCACAGATCTAGAGAAATCACTCCTAAAGTTCATCTTGAACCAGAAGAGATCTAGAATAGCAAGGCAATTCTAAGCAGCAAAGGCAAGGCAGAAGGCATCGCAATTCCTCACTGGAAGTTTTACTAGCAAGCTACAGTAATAAAATCAACGTTACTGGAATAAAAACAGATATGAGGATCAATGGAATAGATTGAAGATACAACCAAAACCACAAACACATTCAACCACCTTATCTTTGATAAAGGGGCCAAACATTCACTGGAAGAACCATAGTCTCTTTAATAAATGGTGCCGGAAAAATTGGCTATCCATATGCTGAAAACTAAAACTAGACCCATGCCTATCACCAAGCAATAAACCAAAATCTAAATGGATTAAGGATTTAAATATTAAAACAGAAACACTAAATCTGTTGGAAGACAAAGTGTGTAAAATTCTTGAAGACATAGGGGTAGGTAGAGAATTCATGAACAAGAATCAAACTGCACAGGAGATACTTCCCAGAATCAATAACTGGGATCATGTCTTATTAAAGAGTTTCTGCATGTCAAAAGAAATCTCCAGCAAAGTGAAAAGAAAACTCACAAACTGGAAAAGAATCTTAGTGAACTGTCCCTCAGACAAAGGACTTCTGTCTAGAACTTATAAAGAATTTTAAAAATTCAGACCCTCAAAATTCAAAGACCCAATCCAAAAATGGGCATCTGAGCTGAATACACAGTTCTCAGATGAAGAAATACGAATGGCAAATAAATACATGAAAAAATGTTCATAATCATTAGTCATTAGACAAATGCAAATTAAAACCACAGTGAGATTCCATCTCATTCTAGAAAGAATGGCCAGGATAAAGAAAACTACCAACAACAAATGCTGGAGAGGCTGTGGGGAAAAAGGAACTTTTCTGCACTGTTGGTGGGAGTGTAGACTGGTGCAACTACTGTGGAGGTCAGTCTGGAGATTCCTCAAAAAGCTGTGCTTGGAAGTCCCATTTGACCCAACTATTCCACTTCTGGGCATATTCCCAGAAGAACTGAAATCATCAAACCACAGTGATATATGTGCACCCATGTTTATAGCAGCACAATTTGTAATAGCCAGATCTTGGAAACAACCTAAGTGCCCATCAAATGAGGAATGGATAAAAAAGTTGTGGTATTTTTATACAATAGAGTGCTTCTCTGCTATAAAGAATGATCACATTGAGATATTTTAAATAAATGGACACAACTTGAGACCATACTCATAAGCAAAATAAACCAAACTCGCATGTGCTTCTCAGTGCAGTAAAGTGACAAGTCACAGTTAATGGCTCCATAGGACTTGGGAATAACTTATAATCATAGTTGTAGGCTTCTATAATTGGTCTTGTAACATATTCATTGCAAAGTTGGGAGCTACTGCACACCATATTAAAGCTTCATGTTGTCACTAATGATATATTTCAGAATATGGAGTCCTGCACATGTGTATTTGCATAATCAAGTATTAGAAGGAAAAAGTATTCTATTTTCTTTATAATATATTCTTTTTAAAATATCTGAAAAAATGTCACAGATACACACTTATGCATTCCTAAGCCATAGTTTTCTTGGTCCTCATGATTAATAATAATAAGACAAACACAACTTTTAGGAAGGATCTAAGGAAAACATTTATAAATGCTTTTATCCAATGGACACTATTTTGCTTTCCCAAATATCAAGTTTAGCCATATTCTGAAGAATATATTAAATTCAATTTCCCAAGGAAAAGAAAAGTAGAACATATTTCGTGTTTTTTCAAGGCTTATACATTGCAAAAGTGATTATGAAATAAGTGCATGTTATACTTTTCATTCTACCTATAAAAGCCCATGAGAGTTCAAGAGAAAAGATATTACCATAAAACCTATAGGCATTAACTAACAACTAATGCAAATTTACAATGTAACTAACTTCAAATGTGGGGTAATCAATGTGATCCCTCTGTATTGTTGGAGGATAAAACACTTAATTACCTGTGATTGAATTTTCCAAGTCCTATGATATGCATAGAAGACTGTGTTTCTCTCTCTCTCTCTCTCTCTCTCTCTCTCTCTCTCTCTCTCTCTCTGTGTGTGTGTGTGTGTGTGTGTGTGTGTGTGTGTACTGGTGGAAAGCAAAGAAGGAAATTGGGAGTCATTAAACTTTGCGAACTCCTTGGTCAAGCTACAGTCTTGAGGTATTGAAATGTGGTGTTACGTCTATTGCTATGTCAGGCTAACTATTCGGGTAGATTATTTGCATATTATAAGTCATAAACTAAGTACCTGTGATGCTGCTGAAACAGTTTGTTTTTGAGGGTTGCTCATTCAGAAAAAGAGTGCAATAGCTGCTGCACTTTAAAAGTTGAGAAAAGAATTAACATTTACCAAAAATCTGCAAGTTGGCTCTGTTAATTTCATAAAATTACAGAAAAATACATAAAACAGTAGGATATAGTCAGACCCAGACCCCAAACAGACATCTCTGAGTGTTAAAAGTCTGAAAATCTGTAGCAGCAGATGTATTTGTATATTTGTCCTGTATTTTATTTCACCACATATGGTTCCATATTACCACTGAACATGATTATAGGGCTTCTGCTCGTGTTGTTACAGTTAAGGCAGTGATGCCATTTATAAACATTTTTCCACCAAGGTGTTCCAATTATATTTAACTTTGTGCATTTTTCTATGACTTTTATTTTGTTGTAAAGTTAGGTCACTGGAGGCATAAAATATCACAGTGGAAGATTTTCACTTTATTTCTTTTGACAGATTCAGCCTCAAACAGTTTATGGAATCATGTGTCTCTCTCTGTCCCATCAGTTAGTTTTATTGAAAGGTTTTCAGAATGGGCAAAATTCTATGTATAGACACACAGTTGGCCATATCCCCTGGTACTGCTGATTCCTACAACCCTCAGTGCATTTCCATATTTTCTCTTCCTTCCTTGCTGTTGGCTTCCATCTCTAACCTATGGAAAAGAACCAAGAATCACCAGTCAACGACTTGGATTCAATAGGCAGTCATTGCTATGGCCAAGGCAGGAATACCTTTCAGCTTGGGTTGAACAGTTAGTGAAGGATTGAAAAATTAACACAATTAATTATTTCCTGCAGATAAAATTATTGTACCTCCAAATACAATGAGATTCTGGGAGCGTTCAAGCCTATTTTGATAGATACTCATTGGAAAAAAAAAACTTTAGAGGTGGTTTTTCAGCCATGTCCTCTTGGCCTACTTTAGCCATAATTCCCATTGACACTCTAGTAATGAATTAGAACCACTGAAGAGAGGGACCTTGCAAAGGAACTATTTGTAAACTTATGCCTCTATCAATAAACCAATGGCTTGCTGCAGAAGATAAACAGATGGAAACAATACCTCTGCCTCATTCTACATCACAGTGATGTAAAGGAGCCCCAAACTTGATCGATTTTATAAGGTATGCATTACTGTTTTAATGAAAGCGTTTGACTTCTTGTGAGGCTGCTACATTTGATAGTCTAGGACACACTGGTGTGAATCTTAGAGGTCCTGGTAAGGTGATCACAGCATCAGGCTTCTTGGGGCTCCCTCTCCTTTCCTTAGGATCACAAAATACACTGCAAGCTGACAAATTACTTCAAATTTCTCCACAGAGAAATGTTTCTGTTAAATTGCCTCTAAGAAATTTGTAGAATTCAAGGTATCCGTGATCCTAAATAGTATTCTGGTGTAAGGGTTTTATTTTGCAAATAGGGAACCATTTGAAACACTGTCTTATGAGATAGATCTGTAGCCTCAAGATTTTACGTTAGTCAGTGGTAAACTGTAATCAGGTGTGGCTGTACTCTAGCAAGGTTATATTTGATTCAGCTCCTTTGCAAGAAAGGCCATTTTTATGTAATCATGTTTACTTACATTATGTGTCAGTTGTCGTGTTACATCACCAGAATTAGTTATGGAAGATAATCAACCACAATTGCCATAGTTTGTCATTTAAATATTTCTACTTGTTTAGTATTGTAGACCGTATTCTACGCCTTAACTATATTCTACTATGTTTAACAATTAGTTGCCTCATGTAAGGGAATTGTTACATGCATCTAACATATTAATCATTTCAATTCTTTACTGTTTTCCTGTACCTTTTCCTCCTTTCTTCTTCTCCATCCCCAAAATTGCCTCCTTGTTCTCTGCCCTCTTTCTATGCATCGATGTATGTACACATGCATTTGTGTATGCTTTAGGTTTCTCATATGAGAAAAGATCTGAGATTCTTAAATTTTTCTAACTTGCTTCTCTTAGCATTATGGTCTCAGTTTCATCTATTTTTTCACGCAAATGACAAAATTTCATTTTTTCAACGGTAATACTGTATGCTATGTAAGTATAGTTGCTTTTACTTTGCTCATCAGTTTACAGACATATAGTCTGGTTTCACAGCTCAGCTATTGTGAATAGGCATGCAGACATTAATACAGCATGATGTCTTTAATTCTCCTGGAAACACACCCAAGTAAGTAGAACTGGTCAAAATGAATTTTGTATTTTTAGTATTTTGAGGAATCTCTATACTGATTATTGTAGAGGTTGTACTAGTTTACATTCCTATCAATGATAAAAAAAGGGCTTCATTTTCCCCCACATTCTTACCAGCATTCATAGATTTTTTTTGTGTGTGTTCTTGATAAACAACATTCTGACTTGGAAAAATAAGATCTCCAAATTGTTTTGGTTTTCATTTCCCTAAAGACTAAAATTGGCAAATACATTTTTTATGTGCCATTTGTATTTCTTATTTTGAGAAGTCTCTATTCACTTCTTTTGCCCATTTTTTAAAATCTCATCATTTGCTTCTAGGGAGTTAGTTTTCTTGGGTTCCTTATATATATTAGAGATTAACCCTCTATCAGAAGAGTAGCTGGAAAATTTTTGACGATTCTGTAGCTTGCCATTTTACTCTGTTGATTGTTTACTTTGCAGTGCTTCAGGTGTTTAATTTGATGTAGTGCCATTTATTGATCTGTGATATTATTTCCTAGAGTTGTACTCAGGAAGTCTTTGCCTATGCCCATGGCTTCCATGTTTTTCCCCATGTTATCTTCATCGGTTTAAAAGTCTCTTTTTTTTATATTTATGTCTTTCTTCCCTTTGGATTTTATTTTCTAGATGAGAGAAATGCAGTTTCAATTTTCTGCACCAGATACCCAGTTTCCCCAGCACTGTTTGTTGAGGAGACTGTCTTTCCCTCGGTGTCTTTTTCTTGTTAAAATTCAGTCATGCATGCGTTCCTGTCTCTTGCCCTGGTCCATATGTGTGTGTGCTGTTTTGTCATTACAGATGTGTGGTAAAATTTGAAGTATGGTGATGGCTTATGCCTCACTGTTTTTGTTCTGGATTTATTTGTTTATTTGTGGTCTCTTCTGCTGTCCTATGAACTTTTTTTCCCCCTATTTCTGTGAAGAATGTTGTTAGTTTTTAATAAGAAAGTCTTTCTTCTGTAGATTGTGTTTGGTATATGGTCATTTACCAATATTAATTCTTCCAATCCAAATGCCCTTCTATTTTCTAATGTCCTCTTCAGTTTCTTTCCTCAGAACTGAGTAATTTTTGTTATAGAGGCCTTATACCTCCTTGCTAAGATTGAATCCTAGATATCTTTGTAAATCACTGTGGATGGAATTGTTTTCCTCATTTCCTTCTCAGTGGTTTCATTATGAATGCTATTGCTGCTTGTGTGTTGATTTTGCATTTTATCACATTTTAAAATTAGTTATCAGATCATAAGTTCTTCTAGTGGAGTTTTTTGGGTCTTCTGTGTAAAGAATGGCATCTGCAACTAGGAGTGACTTGCCTTCTTTCTTTCCTGTGCATCTCTCTCCTTTATCTAGTCTGCTTTTTCTGGGTAAACTTTCAAGCACTATATTGAATAGGAATGGTGTGAGTGGACAACTTGTCCTATCAGCGCCTTCAGAAGGAATGCTTTCCATATTTCCCAATTCAGTGTAATATTTCATTTAGTATATTCTTGTACTTTGAGTTAGTTTGGAATTAAAAATTTAATGAGATTATAGAGTGCATTTATTTATGCCCTCATAACATTTCAAATTTAATACTACGGTGGTAAGAAAATTGTCTGTACATTGGTATAAAAACTTATTGAGTGCTGTTTAATTGTCTAGTGTGATGATTTTGCACAAGTGTACTGTGTTTTCACAAACAGACTCCAGGTTTTAAATTGCTGTGTTCACCATTTTACATGTGCTCATCACACTGTCTTCTGCATGCAGGCCAAATAAAAGAGCTGGTCAGTGCCACTGTGCAGATGTTTCAGATTATTTTTGCTTGCTCGAAAATCAGTAAGTTGGGAGTAATATTCTCATCTTACACTGATGAGTACTCTTTTTTTGAGACAGGGTCCGACTGTATAGTATGGCTGGCCTTAAACTTACTACCCAGCCCTGGCTGGCCTCACACTCACAGCCATCCTCCTGCCTCAGCCTCTCAAGTGCTGGGGTTACAGTCATGCAGCACCACAGCCAGACTCATTTCATACTGGCATATATTCTCTCTATATTTCAGTTGGCCTAGAACAAGGTAGGAGAAGGGTACTGTTCAATGAAATGGACAGAAATATTTCTTAAAAATAAGAAAAAGCAGCAAATCTACTACTACTACTACTATTATTATTATTATTATTATTCATAGCAAGTATATATAGGGTTTGCCAAAAACATACGCACATTTGAGCAGTTCACCATACTTACTAAATGTCTGAATACTAACACCACCACTTCGAGTACGTCTTGTAATGCAGACGTCAAAGGTAACTTGTGTAGCCCTCTTCATGCCTCCATACATCTAGTATTAAAAGACTGATACAAGTTTTTCTTTTCCTGAAGCGCGTATACATTTTTTGGCAGACTCTGTATAATGCAGCTAGTGTAGGATTTCAAAACTTTTTAAAGAACTGTGCATTCGACTTTAAACATCAAGCAAATAGAATAAAAAAAGAACATAGATTAGGAATCCAGAGATCTATGGATATTTTTACTCCCTGTTTTCCTGTAATGTTAATATTTGTGTCAGGAAGTTGCTGAACAAGCAGAGCTGTAGATAAGTCGTCCTTAGATTCAACTCTTACTTTTCATTTTTGCCGAAGGAAGCCACGGACCAGCCGAGGGTGGCAGTGATGGCAGGACCTAGGTCGGTGTGGGTGTGACGTCCTCATTTCTGGTGCCTTCCACACGTGCCTCACCGATTTTAGACCACTGTCCATCTGGGAGAGAAGTTCAAGAGGTAAAACAGAGCATGTGATCCTTCCTAAACCTGGGGCTTGCAGTTAACACCTCTGCCTGTGTAGCGCTGCCTAAATCAAACACAGCCCAGACTGGCATGAGGAGGGGAGAATGCACATTCGTCCTGGATTGAGAGACCATGTAATAATACAGGCAAAGGGATGTATACAGGAAAGGATGAAAAGCTGGGAACAGTGCAGCGGGCGACTGCAGTATTTTTTATTGTTGTTTTGGTATCAGGAATCGAATACATGACCTCACTCTTGTCGGGTCAGTGCTGTGTTGCTGAGCTATATACCCCACCCCTGCAGTATTCTTACAGATTATCATCAGATCATAACACTGAAAAGAACTTAAACTTAGTTTTGCTTGAGAAAGAAAGGGCTTTAGAGCAATGGTGTAAATAATTCCTTTAAATACAGTCTTTAATCATTGCTAAACAGGTTGCATTTATTCACCTGGAAAACGTAAAGCAATCATGATTTTCAAAGATCAAAAATGCTGTTAGCCTGTTTGTAACTGAAAGAAATGAACATTTGAAACTTAATTTCTATGCTTAAAGTAATTCATTTTTAAAAAAATCATAAGTGAAATAAACTAAGCATAGAAAGAATGCAATAATCCCTTCTCCAAAGGCTCATGATTCTCAGAATTTCACAGAAGCCCAAGTCACAGTCTCTTCTTTAACATAACATGACATGACATGACATAACATAACATAACATAACATAACATAACATAGCATAACATAACATAACATAACAACATAACTTTGTGAAGTCGAGTAAGTTACTTAATTCTAAGGCAAAATGCAACAGGATCAATATTACCATTCCAAAAGTGGGGAATCAGGGTATAGAAAAGAATCAGCAGGACAGAGCAGTGAAATACAGTGGTAGACCCTTTATTTCTTGATGCTGCATTTCTGGCCTCCAAGGGCTGTGGAGAGTGGAGAGACGTGAATTCCAGAGGGTTTGAAGCCTGCATGTTCCCTCTCAGGGGCTGGCCCTGCTCGGGGACTGCAGTTTCTCTTCACAGATGTTCCACGTTGATGCCGTCTCTGACACCTTGGGTCTCCACTGCGCCTTCAGCTTTATTTCCACAGATTTACGCACTGTCCTCTCAGGGACTCCTTGCCTGGCATCTTGGAATCTTGGGGGAAGCTTCCCTGACTGCACAAATCTTGAGCTCCACGTGCCAGGAAAAGCAACCGTGCGTGGATGACGCCGTTGGCGGTAGTACGGGCCCCAGATGCAGCAGCCTCCTAATTACCGGGTGACTGGACACAGCGCAATGAATCAGAGGCTACCAGTTTCTTAGGGGCTCTTCTCAGGCAGGCAGCCAAAGGGCTCCTTTCCCAAATAAAAGCTTTACCCGTTCGCCCCTTTGAGCCCACCATGGTGGCGTCCTGTACCTAGCTGACCAGCTCTCCAGACTTCTCTCCGCTCCCATTTCGAAGTACTTAGTGTCTTTAAACAGTGCTCATCTTCTTAGCTGCCACTCTGCCTTTGTCTCTGACTTTGCACATGGTTCCTTTTAGGCAAAGTTTAAGTTTGCAAGTTTTGTCCGTGATGTTTGCTATAAATCTGACTAGAATCATAGCCTAAGTGTTGGGCTACATGGAAACTTTCTCAGTAGATCATTTAGTCCACCGCCCTTAATCAGAGGCTCAGGAAAATTTCAGGAGATGGGCAAAATGCGGACTTTTTTTCCCCCAGAGTGCAGCATGAGTGGCCCATACTTATTTCCCGATAGAATCCTCATTCCCAACTGAGACCTCGGGAACGTGGCTTTCACCACGCACGTTCCGTTCAGCAGTCTGGTTTTGAGCTATGAACAGAATTGCCCACCAATCTGTGCTGGTCGCATTCTAGGATTTCCCAGGCCTGTATGTCACGACCTTCCAAACTTCTCTACTAAAGCACTTCCAAATGCTTTCAAGTCTCATAGTCAGGCGTTGTCCTGACAGTGACCTCGCTCTCAGGACCGAGTTTCTGTATTAGCTTTTCTGTCACTGGGACACAAGATTCAACACTCGCAAGTTGAAAGAGCCCAAGTTTAGTTTGGCTCACCGTCTCAGGGCATTCTGTCCGCGGGCAGCTGGCTGCAAGGCAGAAGCAGCATAGCAAAAGGCCATTGCTGAGCTCGACAGTGGTGCCAGAGAGGAGAGGACCGTGTCGCCATATAAGGTCACCACATCAGGCTTTTATGACTCTCCCAGAAACACCCAGAAATGCGCATTGCTGGTCTCTCAGGTGGCTCCCAGACCAAGCGAGTTGATATCATTAAGCAAAATCATCACATCTGGTGTATGATTGCATGTTTGGGTGACTATATTTAACAATAATGAATTTTACACTGGGGCTCAGAAAATGATGTAATGAGCCAGCATGGGGGTGTCTTACCCATTCTCTACCCTCAAACTTACCTGATTCTGTTTCTCTCCTAAAAACCAAGCAGCTGTTCGTGAGGTTCCTTTTTCTCCTTTACCAGAGAGGAACACTACTAGTGTAAGACTTCTTATTGCAATTTCCTTAATCAAGAAAAGTTAAACTGGGGAAGAGACAGGAACATCACACTTAGAGGCTAACAGAAGCTTGCCTGAAGATGTGGTTCACTCCCGAGGTTCATTCATTTTGTTTGCCATTGCGTGGACCCCTCTCAATCTGCCTACCATCCTCTACTTCCCTATCGTCCGTGAAGAAGATATGTAAGTCTGGAATTTGGGTACTTCTTTGAGTTTTAGGTGTTGTGTGGCTTCAACACACACTGCACATTAGGTTATTTTATGATTTTTTTCTTGTTCACCTGTCTACTGCTAGTTTATTTCAAGGTAGTCAAGTACTAAAACTTCAGAGATAAAAACTGAACTTTCCTGTAATATGTAATAAAATTGTCCATACAAAAATAGTATCTTTAAAACTTCTTTTCTTGCTTTATGAAAAAAATGAAACAAAATTTAATAGCAAAATAGTAAGAAAATAACAACAGTTAATGCACTGTGTATCATTATCTTCAATAGAATGCAATCATTATCTTACTCAGAATAGAAGACCTAGACAAACATATTCTCTCTTACAAAGAAGAAACAAACAAATATTAGCACAGAATTTTTATTTAGTGCACTAAGAGAAACGAGTGGCATGAACAAAACTCCCGAAGCAGACATTTCCTGGGAGCATACTGACAGCTGATGGAAACTATGCTGAGCCCTGAAGCCCTTGTGAGAAGGAAGATACGTTTATAGACAGTGAACAGTGGTGATAGCACTTCAGAGAAACACAGAAAGACCTCCTTAGATCTTTACCTTCTTCCCTCCTCCCCAGTACTTTCCTCTCCTCTCCAGTTTCCACTGGCTACTTTCTCTGTCTACTCCAGGCTTTCTCTCTTTTGATGTTCATGTGGTTTTTTTTTCCTTTTTTGTTTCTGAAGCGTATTCCACCATGATTTCTTCCTCTGTTTCTTTCCTCCTTCCTTCTTTTCTTCCCCCTTGTTGCCTTCTCTGGATTGCTGCTGAGCCCTGGAGTTGTGAGTTGCTACCTTTTCATCTGTGGGGTTTATTTTTCACGTGGCTGGTACCCTGTGCTCAGAGCAGAGGAGGATGCCCGGGGGTCGGGGGGGGCAGAGCTTGCAGCACGTGGGGTGGTGCTGGACCATTCTTCTCTGCTTTCTTGGCAACAATGCTGCTCTTTTGGGATTCCCGCCACTGTCTTCTCTACACTCATTGGAACACTTCCTCCTGCCTTTTGACTTGCTTTGCACTCAGTGTGGAGGAACAGGGAAAAGCAAGACTGTAGACTGAGGAGCAGTGGCTCTGGGCATGAAGGGACCCACAAGTCATCGGTTCACCATGGTGCAGCACCGGTGCTGACCTCAGCTGCTACCTTCTGTGCCTGTCCCACCATCCCATTGCCCCCTATAGGCCCAAGACAAGATGCTCTTTGTCTGGACATTCTAGGAAAGAGGAAAAGGCTTGGAAGCTCTGTCTACCTGGTGTGGTAAAAGTTCCCCCTCACCACACCACACCGTACTGCTGATCCCTCCCCTACGGGGTCCATGAGCAGCCACGCTATCTGAAGGGCAGCCCACACACCTTTTTATCCAAGTACATAGTATAAAATGAGAGATTAATTTTTCGTATGCATACTCCAGTATAAAAAATACTTAACTTCTAATGAAATGTGGAAAATCAGAAAGGAGTGAAAGTAGCAATTTTCTCAGAAAGATTCCATTCAACTACAGTTTCCTAAAATCCCCTTTATCAAAATAGCCAATGTGTAGAATTATTAAATGGAGTACAGATTAAATGTAATTTATTTGAAGGTACTTTTCCATAAACATACATATTTGAAGAGTTAAATTACTGTGTTTATGTATTATTAAGTCATCTTGTATTTTGACAAAAGAAAATATATGTATTTGCAAGTGTACATTGACAAATAAATAAATAAACAAATAAAACTTTCCTGAGCTCATTTTTACTGTAGTTTTGGTGACATTACTTTGAAACTTGAATGACACTAAACACTGCCATAGTATGCAAGCATCATTCATCCAGGTCATAAAAATTGAATTACTTTTCATCCCTCCTTTTGCATTACTCTTAGTGACAGCACTAGCCTTTTCCTAAGTACACATGCTACAAATTTACTTCCTTATTTTAGAGAGGTAACTCACAAGTCCAGATTCTGGCAAAGCTATGAAAGTCTCTGGAACGTTAGGACCATATGTAGAACTTATGAGAAGCCCTTGTGAGAAGGAAGATACATTTATGCAAAGTGAACAGTGGTGATAGCACTTTCTGCAAGCAGTTTTTAAATTTTTTTTGACATGAGGAATAAATGTCAGTAATTATTGCCAGACAGTGATCTTAAACCAATAAACACTACATTTAAAAGTTTAAAGTATGGGGCTGGTGATGTAGCTCCGTGGTGCTCCAGTTTCCTACACTGAAAGAGGAAAATGCACACAGAGCAAGAACCAAAGCTCAGAATGTGGGATCTAGCTCTATTGGTCTAACTGTGCTCAGATGTTGCTTGTTGGTTTGTCAGATGGTTCATTTTAAACCAACCAGTGACAAATTTTTCACTGAGCATTTCGTCCTCTTTAGAAACATGATAATACTAGTAATGTCCAAAGTTTTGTGATAAATATCAATTGGAGCCAAATATTGGTAGGGATGCTTTGGTAATCATTGCTTGTAGCATTCTACACACCATATATTTCTTGTAAGTCAGGTATTTTTTTCTTTCACAATCCTAGTTGTTTCTACTTGGGACCAACACGTGCTTCAGAAGCCATCCACACCGAAACAGTGATAGCAAAGTCTGTGGCTGCCAGGCCGGGTTTCCACAGGCTCCACGCTTAGTCTCTCTGAGGTTGGAGTCACACGTGAGTGAAACAGAAGGTTTAGTACTTAAAGTAAACAAAAGAAAATGCATAATTCAGTTGGTGAAAGTATCACAAAGCAGCAATAAAATTGGTGAGAACCAATTTTTAGTAATTCCTAGTTTTTAGTAGTTTTTAATTTTTAGTGCTGTTATGCAAGACTTCACTTGAGCAAATATAGTTTATACTCTCAATATTTGCACCTCCTTCAAATTCATATGCTGAAATCCTACCCTTCACCTGCTGTGATGTTCTGTGCCAATTTCACCGCACTGTCTCAATTGGCTTTATTCCATCCTGTTTTGTTGTACATTACTACCTCCAAGTTAATAAAAAATAAATAAAAATAAAACAAGAGAACATGAGAAAATAAGGTAACAAAATATCTCCCAAAACCCCCAACTCCACCAAAGCTGATTCATGTGACATGAATGACGAGAAACTCAAAAACAAAACAACAGAATTATATAAGTTGATTAAAAAGGAAGTAACAACAACAAAACAGATCAATAAGCTACTGAGAAAGCTGAAACATAATATAACGAAACAGATAATGTACTTAAAAAGCAAAAAGAGGAAAAGAAAATGCTCTCAAGGATATAACTGCATGTATGTTTAAGTGTGTGGGATTGATAATCATATTACCAGGTTTTTGTTGGATCGTTGAACAGAACTGTTTGCAGCTTCACTGTTTGTTCACTTTGTATGCCTTAATTTTGTAACATGAACAGCTATTTCTAAGAAGACAATATGTAATTTATCAACCAGTGATTTCTTTATGCTTTTTTGAAATTCTGTATTATTTCTACCCTTTTTTTCTGTATTGCTTTTTTTTGTCTTTAAATAAAATTTAAAAAAATTAAAAAAAAAAGAAATCCTATCGCTCTGTGATGGTAGTAAGTGTGGCATTTGGGGAAGTGATTTGGTGCTGAGAGCTCTGTCCTTATCAGTCGAATCTGTGTCCTTATAAGAGGCAGCAGAGAGGTGCCCCACCCCTTCCACTGTGTGGGGATTAATCAGAACAGGGCCATCACTAGGCACAAACTGTGCCTGGATTTTGTACATTTGAGCTGAAGAAGAGTGAGAAATAAATTTCCATTGTGGGGTGAGTCACCTGGCTTACAGGTTTTTATTACACAGTTTCTGATGAACCTCACACGTTATCAATGACTTGATGGATACAGAGTGTGTTGCAATACTTAGACTGACCCAAAGCAAATCACACTTCTACAAAAGACTGTGGCATATGTTTTGCAAAATAAGCATGAAGCTAGAGAAGGAATACATTTTGCCACGTTTATAAACCTGTAGCCTTATAAGTAACTAGAAGTGTTTATTTATTTATTTTTTATTGGTACCAGGGATCAAACTCACGAGCATGTGCTTGCAAGGCAGGCGCTTATGCCGCTGACCTAAATCCCCAGCCCCTAGAAGTGTATTTTTTTTTAAATTTTTTTCTTCAGGTTATATTTTTTCACTGAGATATTCATCTTTTAAAACAAGATTGTATATTATTGCCATGTTCAGTGCAGCTCTCAGAGTTCCTGGAGAAGGATGGGGAGAGGACGGAGGTCTAGAGATCAGAGACAGACGGCTGAGGTTGGGTGGCCCCCTCTCTGAATGGGAGGGAAGGAACTGGGCAACTACCCTGGTGCTCAGTCATCATCTGGCAGCTTGGTGTCACGTGACACCCCCTTTGCCTCGCAGCCCACTGGGTGGGTCATCTCAGGGCCTGGCATCCTCTGGACTGAGGTAGCTTGTTCATGTGGCTTCGCCCAGGTGCTCTTTGCGCTCGGGACCAGCCTTGCTCCAGCCCCACACATTGCATTCATCTCCAACCTCAGCTGCTCCTCACATCTTACATTAATTTTGATTAATTTTTCTCATGGGTCAGAAATAAATTAATCTACTCTGTTCTGTATAGTGATTTTAGATTTAGTTTTATGCATTGTTCTCTTTTTTCTTATTCTCACATAAATCAGCATATCTATTTGAGTTTTGAATATACAAGAATCTTAAAATAGTTAACCTTGTACTATTTCTTTTCTACCATTCATATTATTAGCAAACCTTTAAGTTAAATGATGTACTTAACCTGTCAATGCCTTTTTGAATTTAGTTACTGTTTTGGTTAATACATTGATACAATGTATTTACCAAACTAATGGGCTCAGTAGAGAGCCAGGATTCTTGCTTTGCAAATCTTCTGAGCCTGTACAAGAGGAGGGCACAGAGATTTTGTGAGTGCTACACCCACCCTGGAGTGGGGTAGCCTGCTGTATAAGGGAGGAAAAGATGCTTGCTCTTCCCTCTTTGGCTCTGTCTGCTTTTGCTCCTGTGCCATGTCACCCTGAAGTGTTGCCATGTGCCACGCCACCCTGCCTTGGAGCCAGCTGATCATGGACTGAAACCTCCACAAACAGTGAGTTAAATAAGCCTCTCCTTCCTCCATTCTGGGTGTCAGGTATGTTGTCCCAGCAATGAGAGAAGAGTAACCAAGACAGTTACTTACTTACAATTTCTTTCTCACTGTAATGAACATTGTTCATGTGCTCTGCATGACCACTTCAGCTTTGTCTGGTCTCCTCCTTTTAAAGTGTAATTGCCACTGCTGGCCTTGTCCCAGTGTGGAGAATGTGGAGAAGGCACTGGGATAACTACGATCACATTGCATGACAGCAGTGCCCATTTGTATAGAGAACCCCTTCCCCTCCTCACTGCGGTCCAGGAAGCTTTATATTTGTAATCCCAAGGACAAGTTATCAGAATTCCAGTCTACTATTTCTAGAGCAACCCACGGCAAGAATAAAGACACTAAGACATAAATGGTTATGGACATATTCAGTTTCAAGGACATAATTTCTGCTTCACTGTAGTTAATCTCTTTCCTCTATCCCAAATCTTTACATGATTTGTTTTCCTACAGTTTGTGTTTTTAAGTATATTGTAGAAATGGGATCATCTACTATGTAACTGTGGCAACCCTAAATTAAGAGAAAGCTTCTGAAATTCATCATGAGGTTGCTTGTATCAGTAGTTCTGTTTCTAAATTATTTATTGACTCATTCTCGTTAATGTTCAGTACACTATATGATAGATCAGACACTATGTTTATCTATTCCCTAGTCAATGAAATTTTTGAGTGAGCTGTTGGTAAATGAATTGCTATAATTACTCATAGAAGAGATTTTGAGTGTACTATGAGCACATTTTATATTCTTTGGATACACATGGAGAAGCAGGGCTTCCAATTACAGAGAATGTGCATCCTTTCATATATATCCAGAATGCTTTTCTGGGCATCTGTGCTGTATTGTATCCCCAGTAGCACTATGAGGGCTGCATTTGCTGTACAACCTCTTCAGCCCTCAGTGTGTCAGGAGTGTACCCAGGTGTGCAATGCTATTGTGGGTGTGGTCTGCCCACTCATTGTGGTTCCCATTTGCATTTCCCTAAAAATTAATGGTTTGGAGCATCTTTTCATTGACATTCGCTGGTGGGTAAGTTTTTCTGATAAAAGTCCTGTTCAGATTTTTTCTCATTAATTTCATTGGGTTGCTTGACTTTTACTGTTGACTTTTAAGAGTTTTTTACATATTCTAAGTGAAAGTTCTTTATTGTATACATTTTATGCAACTACTTATTTCAATTCTCTGATTTTCCTTTATTTTCTTGGCAGTGTCTTTCGAAGAGTAAACTTCAAGTTTAATTGTTGGATGTATCCACTTTTTATGGTTTGTACCTTGGTATCTTATCGAAGAAATCTTTACTTAACAGTTCATATTAAAGGTTTTCTTTTCATTTTTCTTCTAATAGCTCTGTAGTAGTGTCTCATAAGTATAGGCTTTTGTTCTATTTCAAGTTGATTTCAGTCTATAATGTGAAAGCAAAGGGTAAAATGTGTGTGTGTGTGTGTGTGTGTGTGTTTAGATGTGTGTGTGTGTTTTGTGTACATATGTTTGTGTTCCTGTGTGCACAATTGTTTTAAGACCATTCAGATTTTTTCATTCAGTTGCTTCCATAACTTTATCATAAATAATTTTAGTGTATATGTGTTTGTGCTTCTGTTTCTGCATTTTCTACTCTATCCCATTTACCTATGCATTAATTCTTTTTTGCAACTGGTCTCATTATAATTAAAAACTATATTGATTCTTAAAACTCAAAGTAAGTCTTGTAATTAAGGAGCAAAAATTCACTTACTATGATCTTCTTTCTTTAAAGGAACATACTTATTAGAGGGTTTTTCTTTACTTTTCTGTATGAAACTTACTTGTTACTTTTCTTGTTGTTGAGAAATAATGTAGCACACTGACAAGTTAAAGAGAAAAAAAGGAGGAAAAGTTTATTTTAGTTCCCAATTTGTAGCAGCATCGAGCAGTAGCTGGCTGGTTCCAAGGCAGGGTGGAGGGGCAGGAGGGCATCGCAAGGAGAAACGGTCCATGGCATGAAGGCAGGAGGCCGCAAGATGGCTAGAAGCACTGGCAGCCGTCCTCCTGTGCCATTTTGTTCCAGCCAGGCTACAAGCTTTTTTGGTGGTGCAGCCCACACTCAGGATGGGCCTTCCCATTATCCACACCCAGATCTAAGCTATACCAGTCAGTGGACTAATTTAGCACTATGCATTCTTAATTCCACTCCCAAGCACCCTAAATCCAGCCAGCCTGAAAAGTCCCACCTCTGAATGCATGAAGCTTTGGAGGAACATTTAGATGCAAGCCATAACACTTATCACTGTCATCTCCAAAGCTACATAAAAGTGTGTCAGATGGTTGGATTGAATTGTGAGGAATCTGCGTACATAGGATCTGTTAGATAAGATTACTTTGAGAACACTTAGCAACGACAGTGTTATTTTCTAATCACTGAACATGGTATATCTTTTTCTTTAGTTTTCTGTCATTTTTCCATTCTATTTATTGTTATTTGAAATAATGTTTTCTTTTTAAATTTTATTTTTGTTAGCTCATGTTTGTAGTACATAATGATTATGTGACCTTTGGGAGTTAGTATAAAGCATCTTAACTGTTTCCACCTCCCTTCCCCTCTCTCCCACTCCTTCCCTCCAATTTTGTCCTTGTAAACTCATAGCTATTAACGTGCAAAAGTTATATTTATTTTGTTATGATTATTTTCAGTATTTTTGTGATTCTCTTTTAAGTAATATTGTTTTATATTTTACTGTACCATTATTACTTGCTAGGGTTGCTAACTTTGTATTCCCTTATTTCTTGGGGTTTTCCATTAATTTCCCACTGGTATGTAATTTATAGCTATGTACAAAGACATTTCAAGATTGCCAGTCCTTGCCCAGGGATTTAGCTCAGTGATGTAAGCAAGGTCATGAGTTTGATCCTTGGTACTGAAAAAAAAAAAAAAAGATCGCCAGTCTTCAACTTGCCAAACTGTGCAGTGTCAGAGGATATATACAGTCAAGAAAAACACTGAATTCACAGACCTGGTTATTTCCAGTTTTGCACAGTAAAAGTAGACTTCTCCTTCATCTCACTTTTTTAAAAAATTTAATTGTTTTAGACTTTCATATGCCTATTCCACACATATACACATATTGTTTAATTGTGAGAAATATTGGAACTATGTGCACAGAATTTAGACTTAGTTCTTCTGCATGCTTCTCTGTACTAGGATAGCCTCTTCACATTTCCAAGTGCTGTATCAGTTTTGAGGTCTGAACTCTGGCATGTTAAACCAGCCAATTAGAGGGTCTTTTTTTCTCCTGTATTTTCCATTGCTATTTTCCATGGTCTCTTCTGCAACAGTTAGGTAATACCCTATGGAAAATAAAACACCTGCTTGCAATTAAAATCTCTTCTGATGGTGAGGGTTACTTATCTCTTTTCCTTTATCTGTTTTTTATAATTATTATCAGTCTTGCACTGTTACTCCATTCCCTTATCATTACTCAAGATTGATATCTCTAGCATCCGTACAACTTTTCTGAAAGTCTGTCATTACAGCAGAATAAAAAAATCCAAACATACATGAGAAACTGTTGGGAATATAAATGCTGTGCGATTGTGAAATGGTAATATATTAAAATAACTTTTGAGTGACAAAGCTATGACAAATCCAGTTGATGTCTCCCTTGATATCTAACACTGAGATCCACCACCTCCTCAGTATAACTTTTCCTATAAACCCACCAGTAAAAGCCAGCCCACTTATGTTTCTACTTCTGTCCTGCTACAAACAGAAGAACCCTGTGTAAAAGGTGCTGGGACTCTGTGATGAATCACAGTCCCTCTCGTCTTCCTGAGCTGCCCTCTTTTTTCTTCTCAAGTTTTGATTTCTTTCCACTCAGTCATATTTATAATCACATGCTATGAACCACTGGGGCAAACCTGTGTTTTTTACTCACTCTGGCGGTTAACGTTTACCTGGTCAAGGTAAGTATTTTCTAAATGGTCAGCTGTATTAAAAAAGTCCTTGGGAATGTAGAGAAAATGGAAAATGTCCATAAATAGCAGAGAAGGAGCAAGAATAAGAGCTGATTTGTCTCAGATATCTTGTTTTTTGGTTGCTGTCTTATATTTCCACTTTATTCAACGTAATGCTACCTTGTATTTGTTTTCTTATTCATTTCAAACTGTGTATTATTTCTTTCTTAGTTTTCTGCATGCATTCAGATTTGTAGAACTCTTTCATTGTTTACCCATTGTCTATCACAGTATCTGAAATGTACATGTTTCTGTATTAAATAAATGTATCATCCCAAAATTTATAATGATTTGTAAAAATACAGTTAAATCTCAAATCAAACTGGAAAAACTATGCAGAATAAATTATGTTTAATATTTTAAGTCACTAATTCATATATTTTAAAATTACCTCATACACTTAGTCTGAAGTCCCAGTAATTTCGAAAAGTCGAAAGTATGCTGTATCTCTTTGCCAATTCAAGGTGGAAGATGATGGTCATCTAATGATGATGAGTTTGAGAAGACATTTCTGGACTGACAGAGAATAGCTTCAGTCAGTGTCGTCTCTTTATTCAGAGCTTTAGAAACATCAATCATGTATGTACCTTTGGTAATGTCCAAGCATTTCCAAAAGATGTCTATGTTTTCATTAAATGCAGTGAAGACTCGGAATTTTTCAGCTATTCTTCCCTGATTATTGTATGTATATGCATCCTTAAGTCACAAAATTTGAAGATTCTTAAAGAATATTATAGAATTATGCAGAAAGACTTTCTCTTAGATCACCATTCTCCCCTTCCATTGGGTGAAAGGTACTTGGAGACAACTTTGAGGAAATAACTGAATTTCCACACGTGCTCATCCTAACCTTCTCATGGAAAGTGTTACAGGGTAACTAAGCACAGTCTTAGAACTTGGAATAAGCTGAGCTCACATTGCCCAGTCTTTTTTTCCCTCTTAATATTTTGGTAGGCAGTTTGGACCTTTTCAGTTGCACAGTTACAATTGTGATGCACAGCCCCTAACTGTGAAAATCAAGTCCACTTGATGGAAATCCTCACATTCTGTTTAGCTAGAATCTGCCTCCTTCACCAACCAGCTCTGAGCCCTGCCAGGAACAACTCCAGTAATCTTTCTTCTGCATCACAGCTTTTCAAACAGTTGGAGACAGCTCCCAGCTCCCATGAAGCTTCTCCCAGCCTCCTGCAGCTGTCTAATATTTTATTGAGTGCTGGCCTTCTCTTCCTGCTCACTTTTGATTCTTCCTGTGTATGTTTCAAGTTGCCCAAATGGTCTGCCCAGAACTGAAATCAGTACTCTAGTGAACCTCAGATCGATGCAAAATATTTCTAACATTCTGGAAAAATTTGACTTTCTCCTTGGAATTGGGTAGACTGCCCAGCAAATAAGCTAACATAGCAGAAATGCCTTTAGGAGAACATTTTCTTTAAAATGACTCCCAGTGTGCCTGTTTTAAACCCCTGATATTTGCAACATTTTGAAACATCCTGACTGACTCTACCAGCTTTTTACCATGATATTTTCTAGATTCTTTGATAAGATACATAAATGATAACTATTCCAAAAAAAGGATCTGTCACGCTCTCTCTTCTCTTCAAAATTCAAGAACATTTGGGCTACTTAATTCTCTGTTCCAAAATGTTCCCCATTTAAAACATCACTACATATGCAACACGACACCAATTATTTCCTCTCTACTTTTTGCTTATTTGCCAAAGTATTCATACTTTATTAAAGTGATCATTTACCCATGTAGTCTTTGGTGGCACCTAATGAACGTTAGGTGCGATGTTAGACACTGAGACATACAAGTCAGGTTGGCAGGAAAAGAAATCATACATCTTCCATTCACATTTACGAGGATGGTCCCGCACAGCAGCATCGCCCAGCAGAAGCTCCACACTGCTCACAACGTAACATCTCTCACTGTGCATTTCTAAAGACTGTGCCTCCAGGTAATTTTGAAAGTGCAATGTACAAAAAGTAAAATGTGTTTAAACGTATTCCATTTAATTAACTAAATCCATGATTCATTTCTGTACGAATCATGTCTGCCTACTAAGATTTTTCTATTTTTTTGTTTATTAGCTTGATTAGTTTACTTACATTTTACATATCAGCAACCGTTGCTCTCAGCACTCAGTGGGATCACCCCTCAGCCATATGTAAACCTCAAAATTAGACTAAAAGTGTGAAAAGGATACAGCTCTCTAGGATGAAGCAGAGTAGATGGATGTAGAGACCCCACGACCTTACGAGGGGGAAACCTCACACCAAGCGGCAGGAAACATAGGAGGTTGTGACAGGTGGAGGCGTGGAGTGTGCATGTTGGACCGCGGACAGATTCAGATTACCCATCCCGAGGCCTCTGGTTGCTCCCAAGTAGTGTTAGTGGAAGAGGCACAGAGGATTAGTCTGGGGCATGAGGCTAAGGTTCATCCACCTCCTGTTGCTTGTAAGTCTCTGATGTCTGCATCGTGTGAGGAGCAGGAATCAAAAAGACAGCGCGACGTCCGCGGGGGAAGGCAGTGGGCGACGACATATTGCATACGAGGGCTTTGGGTTAAATTGAACCATCAAAATGAGGATTCAAGAAATAAACTACTTCATTGTAGGGAAATAAACTTAATACCTGAATTAGTAGCCTTTGTCATTTGTAGCCTCAAATAAAGTAGTGCTCAAAAGAATGACAGCAGGAACATGAAGTCCTTAACAAGCAGTTGCTAAAATCCCGTGGCTATGGTGGCTTGTTCAAACAGGAACTAAAATTATGTTCTTAGAAAACCCTTAGAAAAATGTCAAATCGTAGCTCTTCACAAGCACATGCATTCATTCTGTGCTAAGGCACCGGGTCCTAAGTAAAGTCTGAGAAATTCATTCGAAAGTATTCTGAGCTGCTTAAAATGCAATTCTGTATTTTATTATTATTCCAAATTGTTAGGCTTAGACTTTTCCGAAGTTAATCAGTTGCTTGTTTCCTTTGTTTGTAACTGTGTACACACTTGTGCCAACTAATAACCTTTGTGTTGGGATGAAAGATTAAACATTCATTTAATTTAGCTTAGATTCCGTTTGTTTTCAATTAAGAAGAGAAAATAATTTCAAGCACAATAGGTTATTTATATTTGTTTTGCTTCATTTATAAAACCAAATAAAGCTTTTGTGCTCATGGTCATTAATGTTGTTGAAAAGAACTAATATTAAATGAATGGTTTTCAATAAAAATGAAAATAGGAGGTAAAAATTAAACTCAATTGTAACCTCAAGTTACTAGCAGTAAAAATGTGAATTTTTATAAGAAATCAATAATTTTTGGTTAATTTATATTTTAGGTATAAATCTTTGTCAAATTATATGTCTACTTCTAATGCAAAAAAAGCTGCTAATATATAACCCTACCATGATTTTACTTTTTTTCTACCTGATGCTCACATTTTACACAGTATTTTTAAATTATGCATTTAAAACTATGATATTCTAAAATATGTGTGGTAGACAAAATGTCATCCTCCCTGAGGGGGTCCTCATCCTAATCCTGGGGCTGTGGTTAAGCTTAACTGTGTCAGCTTGATTGGTTGAGTAGGTTTCTAGGGGATTCGTTCTGCTGCGTCTGGCTGGGTCATGGAGTCATGACTTTGGGTGCTCTATACAGTCCCTGGTCCCATCCTCTGTGTCCCTTTACCCCTGTTTTGCTTGCAAAAGCAAAGCTTGCAAAAGTAAGCATTCTTGCTCCATTATACCCTCTACCATGGAGGATCTGCCTTGGAACTGCCTTGGAGACTATGGACTGTGTCCCCTAAAGCCAAGAACCAAATTATACCTCTCTTCCTTGCATTTGTGGGTATAGGGGGTTATGTCTCAAGGAGGGAAAAGCCTGATAACACACTGGAATCTGTGAATGTGTTATTTTACATGTCAGAACAGAGTTGGTAGATATGATTGGAGTTGAGAATTTCCAGAAGGACATGGTTATCCTGGAGTATCTGGGTCAAGCTCCTCTAATCACGCGAGTCCTCAGAAGTAGAGAAACTTTCCTAGACGTAACTAGAAAGAGACAGGTAAACACAGAGAAAAACAAGGGGAGGTTTGTATGCCTTGGATTTAATGATGGACTTAGAGATTGGTGGCAGTGTCTTAAAAATGTGAAAGATAGGGAAATAGATTCTTCTACGGGCTATGAACACCTCAGTTTAGAATGAGAAATCTTTGTCAGACTTTCTGACCTCAAGAATTGTAACATAATAAACTGCATTATGTATTTTGGTGCCAGGGATTGAACTTCCAATCTTGCGCTTGCCAGGCAGATGCTTATGCCACTGAGCTAAATCCCCGGCCCAATAAATTACGTTATATGACTACATTGTGGTAATTTGCGATAGCCCAAAAGAAAACAAATGCATTCTGCTACATTTTAGGTAAAAATACTTTAGATGTTGGGATTGATTTTATCCAATTTAAAAATCTTTTCCAATATTCCTGCAATTTTAAAGTGAAAAAAGTTTTATGACAGTGTATGAGTTTTTCATAAACCAATTTAATTTTCAGCATGTTTTTGAAAATCAACTATTTATATGTTCATCACAAAGTATACAATAACAAATTAATGAGAAATCTCAAATTCTACTGTTTAATGTGTCATGAAAACTATCAAATTTCCCTGTGAGGACATTTCAAATGTATCCCAGCTCCTCTTAAGAGATTACTCTACTGTTTCGGACATATCTCAAGAAATTGAGATATGTATATTATAATTATCCTAGTGTTCACTCGGTCCATGCCAGTGCCAGTCTCAATGTCACTTCTACCTTTTTCTCTGTAGTAAACATATTATATTTCAGCAAGTAATAAGGACAAGAATGCTGAAAATTATTTTTCTTTGATGAGAGAAACTGTCAATCACATAGAAGAAGATCACCTTTACCATAGTCTCTTTTCTCTATAATATTTAGACTTTAAAAGAGTGAATAAAATCATAATTTATTATTTTCTCAAATAATAGTTGAATAAGCTCTATTGATAGGAAAAACATTGTCACTGTGGAATAAATTAAAGATTGTGACTGGTCCTATTTCTAAAATTCAACCAGTGGAATGCATGTGGACAAACCTTACACAAAGTACAAAAATTGCTAACTTATTAATGAGAAAGAGGCACATAAAATACAAAAGAATAGCAACAGTTTAAAATAGTTAAGGAGAGATTTTGATAACACTGTTACCAATGCTTTTTTGAACTTATTTCATACCAGGCAGGCAATTTAAAATTACACTTTAAATCATTTTCCTGTCTTGTGTAAACGGTGGTGATTTACAATTTAAATTAAAAGTCATGTAAGACATTGAGGTCCAAGTGAACTGTGGCAAATGTGAGCCTAGGAATATCTATCTATAGATAGAGAGGTATTAAAATTCATGTATATATTTTAAAGATACATACACAGAAATTGAATTTAGAAATACCTAAAATTTATACATGTGCTTCCTTTCTTAAATGACTGGTATCACCCAACTTCTACAATTATCTTTCCATTTTTACACAGTGTATAATTTCATATAATCTTTAATATTATTGATGTAAACTTAGTAACTAATTCTCACAATTTTTCTATTGATTATTTTGAGAACAGTGAGTAAGTCGCGGTAGACGAACTTTTTGAAAGATACAAAATCTCTTTAAAAGTAAGATTTTTTTGCCAACTAGGAATCCTTTTCTGTGTATTTAGTTTTCTGTGTATTTTTAACCCAAGATAGCCATAATTACTTAGAAAACCATGTGACATCACAGGTGTGAGTCAGGCTGCCGGGCGATGAAAGCCCATAGGTCATCGAACTTGTCCGTCACTGTTTGACGGCCTATTCAGTCCCGGTCCCTACCAAGCTCCCCACAAGGCCACCTGAGTCAGGAGTCCAGTGTGTGCGACGGTTCATGTACAGAGTGCAGATCAGAAGCCCACACCTTGGGAAAGTTACTGTCCTTGTGCCCCTGTGGAAACCACTTCCTTGGCCTCCATGTCTGGCCCAAGCTGGTGTTTTCCGTTCTCAAGTCTGAGGGCTTCAGGGCGCCGTTTGTGTGGGATACAAACACGCCCCTCTTACTTCAATGTGCAATGCATTTTACTCTTAAATTTCAATTGCTGGGCTTGTACCATTTTAGGGTGTACACATGAACTTTTGGGTCAATAAATTTGAGGATTTCTTTGGGGAAAAACCCTACCCCTCTGAAATAACTGCTGATACTCTGCTTTCTGAAGCTGAACACATCTCTCCTCCCTGGACTTTCCTTATGACTAAGCAGTTTCTATCCTGAGTATCCAGAGTCCTTAAACTAAGCTTGGCATTTTAAAAATATTTTTATCAAAAGAATGAGACAATAAGTGTTTTTCCAGCTGTATGTTTGCTATCACAACTAGTCAGCACTGCAAATCTGGTGCTATTGTGTGGAAACAGTTATAGACAATATGTAAACAGATGAGCAGGGCTGTGATCTAATGTTACTTGTTTTACAGAAATATGTTGAGATAGGGTTGGCCACCAACTGCCTTTTTTCTGACCCCTGCTTCAGACTCTGACATTTGCTTAAGTTTTCCACTCCACGAACCAAAATTCTAACATTGCTCATCTTTCCTGTGACACTTCTGATAGAATTTTTCCCAACTATGACCTACATATTGAAGGTTAATAAATTCCTTTGTCATAGAAAAAGTAAAAATTTATTTCTGGGAGAGTAATTATACCTTGTCTTGGTAATATGTACTTTCTGCTACTTAAAGAATGCAAAGTGCTTATATTGTCAGGAAATATTTTTGTTTTAGTTTATTCAGATGGCTGTAGCAAAATATCTCAGATTGGGAAATTGATAAAGGCAAACAATATATTTCTCACAGTTCTTGAAAATAGAAGTTTGAGATCAAGGTGTGGACAAGTTAGGGTCCGGAGAGGACCTGGGCTCTGCCTTTAGGGTGGCACCGGATGGGCCGAAAGGACCACTACAGGCCTCCTCTCTTCACGCTATTGCACTGGGGGATTTTCTTCCAACACTGATTTTGGAGCAGACACAAACAGAGCCATAGAATATGTATTTTCTAAAACAACACTGTTTTTTATAAGGCTGTTTGCATATATTTACTGCGGGAATACATACCAGCGCAAAAAAGTAAATTCATGTGGAGTACATTTTGTAATTTTCCTATTCATAAACTCTGAAATATCAGGATGCAAATCTTGCAGAGTAAGAAAGTATCACGTGGCTTTTCCATCATTGATTTAACTTGTTATTTTCTCACAGGTATTAGGTTATTTGCAATTTTTTTGGCTTTTATAAAGGAGGCTAAAATAAAAGGCTTTCTAGATGCGTTGTTTCACAGTGTGCAGACAGGATGATTTCCAGGGAATAAGGTTGTTGAATGCACAGTACGGCATTGTGACTTTTCTGCATATGGGCAAATTGTCCTCTGTAGGAACTGTGTTTTGTGACTCCCAGCAGCAATGAACGAAAAGCAACACTCGTTCCTTGCCAAATGCCACCAGAGCGTGTTGGTCACCTTTGGTGCCACTGACTGAGGGCATGTGCTGTCTCAGTGTGGCTTCAGATTGTGTTTCTCTCGTTGTCTGCTATTCCACTGCTTCTCTTGTAAGAATAGTTTCTCTAGATATTTAGCAAAATTTTCTTCTATTGTGTTGGTCACCTGTTTAATTGATTCTATAAAAGTTCTTCATGTATTGATGAGATGATCTCATTATATTAGGAGTTTCATGGTTTTTTTGTTAATAATTTTATTTATTTATTTGGTCTTACTCTTGATAATTTGGACCATGAAGAATCTTTATAAAATTTAAACATATTTTTACTCTATGAACTTTAAACTTAAGCTCACTTAAAAGTATGTGCTTTACAGTGAAACTAGTGATTTTGTAATGTCAACATTGGTAGTGAACTTTAAGCTAGGCATACAGTCCAGTTCTGGAGCACTTGCCTGGCATACAAGGCCATTGGTTTGATTCTCCAGAAAGAAAGAAAGAAAGAAAGAAAGAAAGAAAGAAAGAAAGAAAGAAAATAAGAGAAAGAAAGAAAATAAGAGAAAGAAGGAAGAGGGAAGGAAGGTAAGAAGGAAAAAGCTAGGGAGCAAGGAATTGATCACTGAAAGGCAAATGACCAAACCCTCCTAGCTCAGGATACCTGCCTTTGTCACTCCACTTTTCTGCTTTGGATGAACTGTGTCTCTAGTGCTATAGGATGTCTTCAAATTGCAAACGTGATTATTCAGTGTCCAGACAGTTTGTATTTTACTTCACTAAAATCTTTCCTTGTAGAAAAAAAAATATATACACAAGATAGCTAAGACAATTGTATAACTCATTCTATTAATTTATTGAAAGGGACAGTTAGGGCTTATATTGTTTGATCAGTGTGGAATGCCCATATCTGGTAAGCTGAGAAACTCTTTTAAAGACGAGGATGCAATATAATAACTATGGTGGATTTCTTGTCATCTTGTTTTGAAATTCTGTATAATTTTTATTTTTAATTCTCCTTAAAATAAAAAAATAAAAACTCCCTTTTAAAGAAAGAAAAATTTTCCCTTCTCTAATGTTTTCCCAAATCTCTCTGAGTCCCTCTCTTGATAATATCAAGAACACATCTAGTATATCTTAATAAAAAGTGAAACTTCTCATGTATTATGATTTAAATCCACAAGTATTTATGGGACATAGATTTTTATCTCACCAATATCTTTTCTACCAAAGAATTCATCTCTGGAAATACTGATGTAATTGGTCAAGGCTAATTCTACCATTGTCTACATTTTCAACTTGGAACACTTGGAAAGGAACATTAATAATTGTACATCAAAACAGATGAATACTGAGTACAGATGTGTCCAGAGGATCCGCAATTGTATCTGAATTAATGCTGTAACATTTATGAGCTCTCTGATAAGGAGCACACGCAGAAACACTACACGCCCAGTTGCAAGCTGTGGTTTCACGCTGCTAAAATGTAGTGGGATGCTATAAAACTTAATGTCCAGTCAGGTAATAAGTTCTTTCTTGCCCCTAGGTTCTGATACAGCTGGTACTTCCTGTCTGAATATTGTCAGTATAGAGATCCTGTAAATAGAATTGAAAATTCATATGCATATGTATTTTTAAACCTTTGTATTTAAGTGTAGCATTGGATTTGGTAATATGTTCCCTCATGAAACATCCCATTTGGAATATAAACATGTCCTTCAAAGCAAACAACTTTACATGTGACAACTACCTAAATGTTCTTATGTACATGTTTTCCTGAATTATCTCTACCTGAGTTACAGCCAATTCCACTCTTTTCTATTTATTTATTTATTGTGTCTTTGTGAGACAGGTTCTCTCCATGCAGTTCAGGCTGGTCCCGAACTCTCAGCACTCCCCCTGCCTCAGCCTCCCGAGTGCTGGGATTACAGGTGTACACCACCACACCCAGCTCATTTCCCCTCCCTTAACTTTAGAGATAACCCACTTGTGGTACTCCTCCACTACCTGCAGCACTGGGGTTAAATTCTCTCTTCTCATCTTTGATTTTATTATGAGATCAAATTAGTTTTCTGATGTTGATTTGGTGTATATTTCACCATACAGACTCCAGCTTCAATGCATTCATTCAATGTGAAAAGGTTATTTTATATTCAGTCATCTATGAAATGTAATTATTCTGACTATGGACTTCTCCATAGCAAAGCTGCAAGTTAGCGTGATAAACTGTGGAATGATCTTGGGAGAGAGAGAAGATACCTTCAAGGGAAACACATTTGTGTGACATCATCTCAAGGATAACTTTTGATGTCACAAGGCACACAACTTCAGTCATCTGTATTTATTTTCTCCTGTAACTGAATTAGTCAGACATTTGTGCTTTGAAATAATATGTGATGTACACCACCCTGCAAATAATTATTGTCTTACAAAAAATCATGATCCTCCAGGCTGCCCTTCTTCGTGGCATCTTCGGGCAAACTGAAGATACAACACACTATAACTCCTTGGAAAGGATTAAAAGCCTGTCTGAAATAATATCTTCAAAGGTTCCTTTACTGAGTGATAACATAGACCTCTGTGCCTCTATCTGTTGTGTGATGCCACCTGTAATGTGGTGTTCAGATATTAGCTCTTTGGTAGCTACTTATTACTACAGAGGAAGGGAGAAAACTGTGATATGTTACTTTCTTACAACTAAACACCAGTTGTCAGGGTTTACTGTTAGTTCTTCTACCAACCTTCCAGGCATGTCAGAGAGAAGCTGTTTAGTAGGCTGCTCCTGAATATGATTTGATCACTTCACGATCATATTTGTATCTCAGAACATAATCATATTTAGTTAAATCTCATATTATTAATTCTTATGAGAAAATTATGATCAAAAGACTAAATCCTGAAAAATGTTCTTGGAGAGGAACAGGAAAGAAGAATTTACTGTCTCACATTAACTGATCGGTCAGAGTTTACCCACTGAACACACGGTCCCACCCACTTTCAAATTATGTTGTGTAGGTTCCATCCAGAGCAGGAGAGGGTTGGGGCTTAGGCTGTGGGGCTCACTGCACCCTCCCGGTTCCAGCTGTTAACTCTGCAGCCTGCGCAGCCTTGTAGTGCAACCGTGAGGGTGGCGATCCTGTCCCACCGCAGGCTGGGAAAACTCTGGGACTGAAAGCAGGAGCCCAGGTGCTGCGGGGAGATTCTTAAAGCCTTTTAGAGGATTCTGTGTGAAAAGCAGAGAGAGCACTATGGCTTTGCAGCCTTTCATGAAAGTGTTGTTGAAACTCGAACGTTTTCTTCATCACCACTGAACTCTTCAATTTGTGACATAGGGGAAAGTGGGAAAAAGTGACACGTGAAAAACCACTGAGTCCAATGTGCTAGGGAAGTTGTGATCTCTGGTTTTAAACGTGATGCACTGAAGTTCTTGTGGCATCAGCAGGAGAAGGAGAACAGCAGTGCAGTTGGGTTTTGGAAGGAAAGACTGTTTTCGGAGGGGCAGTACAGAACCATCCGAGAGGTGTTCAGGAGTCAGGACAGAGTCCTGGAAAGGCACTGATGGGGCTCTGCACCCCCAATCTAGAGACCACCTGCTTTGATGGAAAGTGAAACTCAGCCTTTGCTTGGTCTGAAAGTGATCGACCTATATACATATGCTTTACTTAAGCTTTTTTAAACTTCAAGGGAAGTTCAAGTGAGAAGAGGATGAGCAGTGTGTCCTGAGAACAGATGAAACTTATTAATGATTTCGCAGATAGCTGATATTGAGCACCCTTGAGGCGCACAAAAGGCAACAAAGTAAGGTCCCCAAAATCACTTATGTGAGCCGTGCTAGGTTTTAAAACACGAGACGTGCTCTGGGAAATCCGGCTTTCCAATGGAACAGAAAGGATGTATCAGGCTTAAAAATGGAAGCTGTTACAATCAGTTTAACTTTGATTATCACGAGGCCAATCTTGTGAGGTTGCATGTGCTGGTGTGATAAAGGTTTGATGAGTCTGTTGCCCTATCAGTTCAAGATTCGGCAGGCCCTTCTGTTTCTTTTGTTGACTCAGTACAAAGAACTTGCATCTTTTGTATATTGTTCTATTTTATACTTTTTCTTTGATTTATTTTCCCTGTTTGAGACTTAGAGTAGACATTTTTGATCCTTGTTTCTCTGCTTCTTGGTATTTTAATGCAACTCTATCTGTGGGAAGAGCAGGTTTTAGACCACACACTGATTAATACAAGTTGCTTTGTTAACATCGTGGATTCTGTTACCACTCATATGAAGAATTTTATAACAAACTGCATGACTTGGGCCACCTCACTGTCCAGGTCTATAGAAGAAAGGTCCAGAGCCAAGTAGGACGTCTTCTATGCATTCTGAGCAGTGAGCACTCTCCCCAGCCTAACACTTAAAGGGTTTTGAACACTGTAGAGTTAGGGAGACATGTGAGTTGAGAATTTGAATTGGAGACAGAGGAATTCCATACTGATGGAAATAAGCAGAAATACTGAGAGGAATGGGCTTACAATTTTAATAGCCCTGCATCATCCATCCTCATGGTTTCAACAACCACTGCTATGCTAACAAAGTCAAACCTAAACACACAAATCCACGCTTTTCCCAACATGAATATCACTATGTGCAGCCATCTGTAAGGGCATTAGCATATGAATATCCAAACTGCCGTGGAATGTAATGGATGTAACAGTGAGCATAGTGATTTTGGTATACAGATGGGGTATCATGTCTTGCAGCTCAAAGTCCAAACCAACATTCTCTCTACTGAGAAATCAAACCAAATTGTCACATACACTCAATCACACAACTTTTGGTTCTACCTCATTGGTGAACAGTGGGGTTTTAGGCTGCAAATAGCCTTCAATTCTATTGTCACTAACATTCTGTCCTTTATTATTTCAAGACACACTTAATTAATATCTCTGCTTTATCTATTTTAATAATAGATTCTTTTCCCTTTTGGTTGTTACAATGATTTTCCTAAAATGCCAACCTACACTATCATTTCTGCTTTTCAATTCCTTCATTATCTTCTCACTGGTTTCATGTTAATTTACAAAATTATATTTATTGTAAAGAAACCCTTTTTATTGTCTGACTCTTGTTTACATTTCCTCCTTTATAAAATACTTTTTCAGTGAACAAATATTTACTATTTGTATTGAGATGACTTTAAGCCTTTGCATACACCACTGAATAAAACAGTCAAAAATGTCTTAAAAAGTAACATGGTGTGTTAGTCAGCTTTACCATTGCTGGAACAAAATACCTGCTATCCATAATTTAAAAGGGGAGAAGTTTAATTTGGCACATGTTTTTGGGGGATTCAGTCAACTGGCTGGCCAAAATGCAAGCACATCTTGGTGGATGGGTTAGCAGAGCAAGGCTGCTGAGTTCAAGGTGCCCGGGGAGGGCGTAAAGCAGGGGGCAATAGCGGAGAAGAGGTGAAAGACCAGAAATAGACAGCACAAGCATGCCGGCATGACCCACACCCAGGAGTATGTGCTACTCATACCTTAGCCCGCCCCTAGGCGATGGTTAACATCATTACACTTCACCACCACACGTGGTGGGGAGCATGCAGCGGAGTTACGCTATTACCTTCAGAGGTTTTACAGAGTTGTTTCTTCTTGACATCACTTTTCTGTGCTCTGAGGTAATGTTTCCCCACCACAGAGAAGGTACTCTGTCTCGGTAAACCTCAGCGCCCTCATTTCGCCCAGTTCCCCATGCGGAGCTGCCCTTGGGAGCTCATAGCAGATGCCGGGGTAACACCACTTATCCTGGCACTTAGCACATCAACTGTCTCCTGTTTTGTTGTTTTTATGATGTCTTCTGTCATTTTTACTTTCTACATTTAAACAAGACCTGAAGTACTTACGAATTTGTCTTTAGATGTTTATTATCTGCATCGATATTTCAGAACTTACCTTACTGAAGTAACTTACCTTATTGAATTTATTTGGCAAACTCTTTATTTATGATGAGCTCTTATCTTTTATGCTCATGTCATCTTTTAATAACTAATAACTAATAACTAGTAACTAGTAACTAGTAATGTAATAATACTGCTTATGCCACAGTTACTCTTTGAAGCCATGTTCTCTGGGGTAATTTGGACCAAAAATGATCCTTTTATCTGTAAAAGCATATAATTATATTCATTCAGGATAAAATGTAATTTAACAACCATAACATTGTTTTAACTTTGGATTTAAGAAATTTACTCTGTAGAACAAATGGTAAAACATTAAGTGAGATAACTTTATTTTTAGGAAATTTTTTTAAATCAGGAGAAAACCTACAATTAATTATAAATTTCAAAATGGAAAAATATCTTTTTCTTGTTCAGGATTTTTCATTTGCTTCCCTGACCCTACACTCATTTTCACGTTTATTGCTGGGGACTGAGGAGAACTGCACCCAGGTCGGGGCCCACTCAGAACTTTGCTCATTTAGAAATACATAATTAATGATTTGATTAATGTGACACAAATTACTAGCTTTATAAAGTTCATGTTGTAAGATTAAAACTATTACATCTTTTCCTTCCTTTCTAGTATTGTATTAAATCAAGTTTCTTATCAGTACTATGGATTAAAAACAGAAACCTAGAATAACCATTTACTAAAACTGTTACTGATAATTTTGAGCTTAACATTAAGGGATCTATTGTCGATCTATCACTGTCAGCTGGTACTTAAATTAATAATGTGAAACACAACTCACAGTTAGAGAAAATAAACATCAAAGGAAGTAAGATAAGGTCGCACTGGTTGGTCATATCGATCTGATTTTAGCATGCCCTTACGTTCGTAATTGCTTTTAGACATGAGTGAATTTAATTTTCTTATTAACAGCTAGGCCTTTCAGATAAATATTTAATGTTTTTATATGAGAGCAAGAAGGCATGGGTTGTTTTTTCCTCCAACTATATCTTTCTCTAATAATTTATTAGGAGAGACTGTAAATCCTCTAGCAAGTTTGGCCCAATGAGTCAAACCAGCTCATTAACACTTGTATGTCCTCGCTCATGGAAAAATAGTTCTGTGTTTGTCTGTATTGTTTTTCCTTCTAAATTCAAACTGTATGCTGTATTTAGTTTTCTATTGCATGCCTAATTTACATAAAATTCATTGTATGTCTTTTGAAACAAAATTAAGTTAAGCACATTTGTGGTTCAACAAACAAAATGGATCTAATTTATGTGCAATAGTTTTTAAAAGTCAGTGTTTAAAAAATAGAACTGACACTGAGAGATTAATAATAGGTACTGTTTTAGCTTACATAGGGTAGTAGATAACAAGAAAGAAATGGGAATACCACAACAGCAGTCCTCCTGTGAGATAAAAATTATTTTATATTACTATTGACATTTCAAGGTCATTAAACACTGCCTTCTACTCAGTTAACCTTTCTGTCATGCAAACTTAGTGAATTGTTAAAACACCCTCACATATGCAAGATAGCATGTTGAAGCATTACTAAATTGCTACGAAATGTGCCAGAGTTCATACATTTGGCTTAATTTTACATCACACAATCGCAATTTTTTGCACTAACGCTCTTAGAATCAACTTTCGTATATGTTCCTAACTTTTCTGCTATACATGTATCTTGCAATTCTTTTAGCATATAATTAATATAAATATGAAATTTCATATACATGTATGCATATACTTTAAGTGTAGGTTTGGATACATTAACACACACACACACATGTACATATACTATATATAGTGTGAGTCCATGAATGTGTAGTGTATTTGCTCTACTATCTGCTTCCCTTTGACTTTACCCAGTTAGGGCTCCAGGGATAACAAAGGACAGCTGGTTCTTGTGGAGGAAATGCACACTTATCTTAGGTTCTGCTATTATTATAAGGGTTTCAAGAAAAGTTGGATCAATTCTCAGACACGAAAGGGCAAACTATTTGTTCTAACAGTAGAAGCTCTTAACAGCTGGGAATTCAAGTTTTTTGTTGTATTTGAGCCTAAACAGATATTCTTAAATTAGTAGAATACCAAGCTTTCTCATTTATCGCCCTGATGCCCACATAGGGACATCTTGACTTTTGAGAAGCTGCCTACACCCGCTCAATTTAATTTTGCATCTCACTTTCTGCAAAATCAGCACCGTGGCTATGAAAAACTAAGACATTTCTTTTAAGTCTTTCACAAAAATTCCTTAGTTTTTGTTATCTAAGCTTGGCATCATTTTGTTTGTAGATGCCAAGTGTGCTGAAGAAATTCTGTACACACATGGATCTTATTACCTTATGGCAAAACCCTTAAGCTCAATAGTTACTTTGGCTTGAAGGCACCTACTTCAGTGGGTAATTGCTCAAAATCAAACACATACAATAGATTGGATGATTGTGATACCAATTCACATTGTGGGCCATCACCATCTTATTTTCCACTTATAAATAGCTCGATATTGCTCTCAAGATTAAAGACACAACCAAAGATATGCACCTCATCCCATCTTTACATCGGTATTTTCTGGGGGCACTTCTGAAATTAACTCTGTACTGGTTAATCCCTAGTTAGAAGAGAGCAAAGAAGTAACACAGAGAAGAGTGAAGCTGGAAGAAGACGCCCTATGTTTCCTTCCTCCAGCAGGCTGCTGGAGGAAGCGTGGCCGTGGCCCACCAGAGGGTGACTCCGTTCACTGAAATGGTTCGGGCTGAGGTCTGCAAGGAAGAAACCACTGCTAAGATACAGAAAGTCAGTGCCAGGAAGCTGGACCCTGGGGACTTTCTAAGACTCCTTTGGAAGATGGGAAATTCCCATCAGAACAACAAGAACCAGTGGGAACTCATTGGAAACACTGGCAGGAATCACTAGGAAAACTTTAAGGATTGCCATGGAAACTTGCTGGGAGGGGAGTATAAACTGCTGTGCCTACCACTGACAGACATGCATCCAAGTGCAAGCAGAAGCTAGCTCACTGCAGCAGGAAGGGGGCTTTCTTCCTGCAGGGTCTCTCACTCACCCACTATTTGTGCCCATGGACTTAACACTGTGCCAGGTGACAAAGAAGCAATATCTACAGGGACCAGGTCCAGTATTATAAATCTGATCAAGGATGGGTTCCTGGATCACCCAAGCATTCATTAATTACTTACAGTTTGTCTAATAAAGAGCCTCAACCAGTTGAGGTTCCTGGCTGAGGTAAAGGAAATATAAATGAAAGGGAAGAAGAGTAATTTATAAACGGCAGCTCGAATCCCCTGCCCATCACAGAAGTGAGGAGGCCACAGCTGTGATGATTTCTTGGTCTTTTTCCTTGTGTGTGTTCATGCATATGCATATATTTATATAAATTTGTTTGACATCCCCATTTCGGACCTGTCCTCTTTACACATTTTTCAGTCTTAGCAATGTGGTAGTCTTTAGTTAATAGGACATTCATATTGGACTGTGACTGGATTTGAAGAGCAATTATTATAACTCGAATGTGAATAGTATAACTGTTTCCCAGTGACAGATCCAGTGAATGTAGGAAGTTTGTAACCATCAATTCAAGAAGATGAGAATGACTTTATGTGCACAAAGATAAATCACATCTTGCTAAGTGGAAAGAAGAGTTGTTTTGGATGCTTTATGGAAATTCAAACATTTGCAGAAAGGGGTGTATGGATGCTGAGTAGTCAAAAAGGTAGACTGGCAGTTACTGAGCTGTGGTCCCCAGACCCAAACTCTTCTTTGTTACACATATTTATGCTTTGGCAGCTGGCTGCATGGCCTCTTCCCAAGCTGGAGGAAGAAGGCCACATGTATTCCTTTCTGTTTGGTTCCTTTGGGCTTCCGGTTCCTTCTGCACCCCAGGAAATGTATTGTCTTCCCACAGCAGCAGCTGAGTACAGATTGCAGGTTTTCTGCAGCTTGCAGAAAAGCCTTAGCGAACCCCTCGCAGCCTCAGGGACGCTGGACCCCACTTCAATTGTCTGGGTCTCAGCTCCATGAAGCTCCTCCAAGGGCTTCTCAGATGCAGCCATTTCCTGTATTTTTCTAATTTGCTGTGGACACAGCCTCAGGTGAAATGAGTGACTCTATGACCTCCTTAGACCCAACCAGCTTGCATTTCATCTCCAGCCATCTTGCATTTCATCTCCAGAATACAGCAATGGAACGAGCAGAGCTGTAACTGAAGCCCAGTCAGCTGACTTGGAGTTCACAGAAAGGAAACTTCTCACGGGTATGCACGGGAGCTCAGGGACCTGATTGTCTGCAGTAGGGACCTGATCATGTGCTGGCTTGAAGAAACAAACCATGTCACAAACCACTGTGGAAAGGAATGCAGAC